>RJWH01004949.1:31053-90508 GCA_004363575.1 Solenodon paradoxus | reverse complement strand
GGGGAAGGGAAGGAACCCCCCCCCCCCCCCGCCAATCCCCGATCCCCACCCTTTCCATCAGACCCCTGGAATCCATGGGGTAAAGCCACTCCTCCTTCATATCCTGCCCCCAACCCACCCAGCGTGGCCTTAACTCACGAGGAAACTTCTCACCATCAGGGACCAGTATTCACTGGTGAGAAACACAGCTTCAGAGACCAAGGACCCTGTGGGTACAAAGTGAAGACAACTGCTCACACTAAACCATTAGCAACTTCAGCGAGCCGTTCCCTGTTGGGAGAGCAACAGAGGAGGAGCATGAACTCTGAGACTGGGGGGAGCAAAGACCACCGTGGGCTGAGGAGGCTGGGAACCAGGACATGGGGAGAGAAGCACGGCCTCAGTCAGACAGCCTGCTCAGCAGTCTCTGGGCGAAGAGAAAGCGCTGGGCTAGTCAAGTTTGTTTTTCAAATGTACTTCGTAAGTTGTAAAACTGTTTTCAGAAGTCATGATCCAAATCAAAATTTAGGAGACCTGGTCCTAGAAAGGAGCCCAGGAAGATGGGAGGGTTAGAGACGGCGCCCCAGGGCCTTCAGTAACATTCGTGGTAAGTTTATGTTGTAAACAGGTAGTGTTTACACACAGGTGGCTCCAGGTAACGTGCAGGTACAAACACAGACATCGTGTTTACTCTGGAAACTCTTAAGTATTTCACACTGCATGTCTCTATTTGTATGGTGTAAGAGGGAGAGAGCCTCCAACCCATATAAAGTTCCTAATTATGTGCCAAGGAAGGTGTTAGAGGCGAGTGTCAAGAGGCTTCAAGTGAGACCGACATGAAACTGGATTGTGAAGTGGTCACCATTTTCTGGGGATGCTGTGGTGCTGACTTTTTTCAGCTCCGCATTGACACAAATCTACTCAAATATGTCTAGTTCCATCTAATTCATATTAACAACAAAAATCAAATAGTAAAATAGATTTGTTCCAGCATCATTTGCTGAAGAGACTGTCCTTTTCCCACTGAAATACTATCTTCTTCAAAAGCCTTTGGTCATTTGTGTAGGTTTAGCTCTGACTCTCTAGTCTGTTCAGTGGTCCGTTCTTTTAGGCCATTCATTCATTTTCTCAATTACGATAACTTTATAATGTCTTGAAATCACATGGTCTCCCAACATTGTTCTTAGTTTTTAAAAATTGTTTTGGCTAATCTAGGTCTTTTGCATTTTGGTATAACTTAGATTCAGTTTGTCAATTTCTACAGCAAAAACCTTGCTAGGATTTTGACTGATTTTGCATTGAATCTATGCATCAATCCAGAGAGAACTGACATTAATAATATTGAGTCTTGCATGTGATATATTACTCCATTTATTGAGGTGGTCTCATTTTCTCAGCAATGTTTTGTAATTTTCTTTTTTTTAAAGGAAAGGTGCAGGCAGGAATGAAGGCGAGTGGGCAGGTGGGCAGGCAGGCAGAGAGAGGAGGAAGAAGCATTTTATTTATTTTCTTTAGTTGTCCATCTTGCTTGTTTCCCCTGACCTGGGACATGAACCTGGGTCCTTGGGATGGATGTGGACCGCGTCTGGTGGCCTTTGTCCATTAGGTCACAGGGTGTACCATGTTTTGAAATTTTCAGTGTATAGATCTGGCACATATTTTGTTAAATTTATTCATAAGCATTTTATATACTTATGCTGCTATAGTGGAATTTTATATTCTTAGGTAAAATATATTTCAATTTTTTCAATTTATCATTGCTTATATAAATACAATATAATTTTTGCATATTAATCTATTACTCGTTGACCTTGCTAAAATCACCTTAGTTTTAGTAGCTTTTTGATTGATTCTTTAGGATTTTCCACATAGATAATCATGTTACTAATGAGTAATGACAATCCTTACTTCTTTCTTTCCTCTCTATATAACTTTTATTTCTTATGATTTCCTTATTGCACTGGATAGGCACCCCCTGGACAATTTGCTGAATACAAGCGGTAACTGTGGGCATCTCTAAAATTTTTTAGAGAGAGAGGATGACATCTTTTAAAAAATTGTTTTTCTGTACCCAGTAGAAATAATCCCTGGCTGTAATAGAGGTACCAGTATATGATGGGATGAGGAGTGTGTGTAGGTGGGGTCGGGGGCTTGCTAGAAAGTGGAACAATTCAACCCTATCCACTGGGGAATATTTATAAGAGGCAGAGATGCTTTAAGCAAGTTCCTTGACTCTCCTTGATCTGACCCTGGAGGTGGCAGTTTCTATAGTCAGTTTCCTCCCCTCCACCGTAGGACAAGGGTACCGAGGGGGTCCCCTAGCTTAGACTCCCAGCAGCAGAGCTACCATGATTCTCCTTCCATTGGTTGCAGGACGCTGGCCTTGCCCTGCGAATGGCCTGCTCGCGGACCTGCTCCCGCATCCTGGGGCTGAGCCTCGGGACGACCGCCCTGGCTGCTGCGGGGGCCAACGTGGCACTCCTCTTTCCTAACTGGGATGTGACGTGCTTGCTGAGGGGCCTTGTTGGTAGGCATGCCATGCTGGGCTCCGGGCTTTGGGGAGGAGGCCTCCTGGTAAGTGTCTGGGTTCTTGGAGTTGAAATTCCAAAGTGCCCCCACCCAGGGTGCAGCAGGGTTTTGATTTCCTGGCAAAAAAATAAAATAAAATAAAAGCTTGATCTTACCAGTTAGTTTGGGTCTGCAGCAACTCCAGGGCTAGGAGACGCTGGGAAGATGTGTCGCGTGTCCGGCTTTTAGCTGGAACTAGGCAGGCTGGGTGTGACCACTGCCATCCAGAGAATCAGATCAGGTTAGTCATCCAAAATTGGGTCCTGACAGTCAGTCCTCTTGGAAAGATAATCAAGATAGGATAATCGAGTCCATGGGAGGTGCCCAATGACTCTATTTCATCAGCCACAGGTGGCAGCTGGAAATGTAAGTTACCCAGTCTCTTCCTCACACCTTTCTCCTCTGTCCCAGGTGCTCGTTGCAGCTACCCTCATCTCCTTGATGGGCTGGCGACACGGCTGCTTCAGTAAGAGCGGACCCTGCCGAAGCGTAAGCATCAGATTCCGCCCTTCCAATACCTGACAAGTGCCCCCAGTTTGTCGCTGTACAGTGGCAATTTCCATCTTGGGATGTGAAGTCAGGTCCTCACTGTACCCCCTAAGGACCCCCAAGCTCTTGGGCAAGTAGCTCAACCTCTCCGGGCCTCAGGTCCACCTGTGAAGAGGGAGTCAGCAGTCAAGAGGATCAAGTCAAGAGAATCAGCTCTGAACGGACCATGAATTTCCATACAAATGTGAGAAGTGTCACAATATTATTGTTAAGCCTATTGAAAAATATGGGCTCGCTTAATTTTTCTTAGAGCTGGCTGTTTCTCCAGAGATCATCTGATGATTAGATTGTAGTCTAACCCTTTCATTTTATGGAGAGTGAAACTGGGACCCAGAATACATTGGCACTTCGTCAGTGACAGCAGCATCTATACATATTTGAAATCTCAGTACAGATGTGTGGCCCGATACACATATAGATGATATATTGCTTTTTCAGCCTCAGACACATGAATCTGTAGCCTCCTTACCGTAACTCTGCAGCCTGCTTTGATATCTGCAGCCCACATGTTGGGAACCCCACTGATTCAGAATGATACGTGAAAGAATTAAACACTGACACCCACACATTTCATTCACTCTCTGCTCTCAGTCACGGCTGGCTTTCCCGAGGCGTGTGATTCTCAGACTTGAGTGCCAGCACCCCTGCAGGAGTTGCTAAAACACAGAACATGGATTGCTGGGCCTCATCCTCAGGGTTTTCCATTCAGCAGGTCCAGAGAGGAAACTTCTGCATTTTTAACATGTTTTAGGTGATATGATACTGCAGAGACTGAGACCACATTTCGCGACCCACCGCCCTTGTCTAATTCATCTTGGATCTTTGAACTTATCGTCCACAGCTACTGGGCACCTTCCTCTGGCCTTTCCAGACATGAACCAGCTTGACATCAGTGGGACAATGACTCTACGATTCTGCATAAAAACTATATATTTTTTATTTAAATATTTAGAATGTGCACTCTTTGGGAGGGAGGAAACAATATCTAGTATCCTGAGAAAGAAGCCAATTGGGGAAGAAGCTAGACTCCTACAAGGAGACAAACTCAACTGCTGTCTTTTGGGAGGGAAGAGAGGGAGGCACAAAACAGGCTAGTACAATGACGACTAGGCTCATTTCAGAGTTGACAGAAATTTCTCTCTCTCTCTCTCTCTCTCTCTCTCTCTCTCTCTCTCTCTCTCTCTCTCTCTCTCTCTCTGTCTCTCCTTTTTCCTTTTCTCCCTTCCTTCCACCTTCCTGCTCTCCTTCTCTCCCTCCCTTCTTTTTTTCTTCCATCCATGCCTGATTTGCGAATAAATCAAGGAAGGGGGCTTGGAACTTTTGAAAATACAGCTTTCACTTAAAAGATTCAAAAGTGGGCATGTCCTGGTGGAGTAGCAGTTAGGTCCATCTCCTCTGGAGGAGCAGTCCACGTACATCCCAAGGACCAGGATTTGCATCCCAGTTGGGGTTGGGGGCGGGGGCAACCAATGTGAACAACTAAATAAAAAATAAAGTGCTTCTTCCGCCTCTCTCTCCCGGCCTGTCTACTCACCTTTGCCCTGCCTGCACGTGTCCTGAGGAGAAAAAAAGGAGCCAGAAGTGGACATGTAGTCACCATTCTAGCCTCTGACCCAGAGGTCAAATGATTGCAATCTGAGCATAAGGTTTTTGTTTGCTTTTTCTTTAGCTGAGTGTAACTCTTTACTGTGAAATTTAGAGCCTACTGATTTAGGGAGGTCCAGGCCTCAAGGCAGTGCCCCCTCTTCTCAGGCCCTTGTCTCCACCCTTCTTGGCTGCACAGCCGCAGCCCCAGCCATCCTGCCGCCGCTGTGCTTTAAAGGAGGTGCCATGGGTAGGACTTCCCATGTGAGACGATGGGAAGCCTGAGCGTCACAGACGTTGAGACTTGTCCGGCTCGTCCTACAAGCTACTACTTATGACCCCATCAAGGTCACAGTTCCTCTCTCCCCTGTAGATGCTCACGGCTCTGTTGGCGAGTGGCTTGGCTTTATTCGGAGCCTTCATTTGCTTCATCTCTGCTGGAGTAGCCCTGAAAGAGGGTCCTTTCTGCATGTTCGATGTCTCGTCCTTCAACCAGACCCAAGCTTGGAAGTATGGTTATCCGTTCAAAGATCTGCGCAACAGGTAAGTGGGTGGAAACCTGGATTTGCGAAACTCGGATTTGCAATCATTTCAGAGAAAGAGACAGAAAGTCACACACAGATGAACTATAAACTCTTGGTCTCACAAGCTAGTTTCTCCTGCTCAGAAAACTGCCAGTGCAGCGACACCAGTCATCCTGGAGAGGCTGGTCCTGAGCTGGGGGAGGTCCCAGCTTTCTGCTGAGGCCGCTTATGTGCCTTTCCTTACTTGTTCTTCAACCCCTGCTCTTCTGATTTTTTTGGAATAGGAATTATTTGTACGACCATTCACTCTGGAACTCTGTCTGCCTGGAGCCTTCTAAAGCTGTGGTTTGGCACGTGTCCTTCTTCTCTGCTCTTCTGTGCACCAGCCTCCTGCAGGTACTCCTGGTGGTCATTCATTTCATCAACAGCTTCCTGGGTCTCTTCTGCAGCCTCTGTGAGAAGCCATAGGTAACGCTCTTTCATGCCTGGGTGTTTGCAACCTAAGTTGCCTTAAATCCTACTTGCAAGTAGCAGGTATGAATTATAAACAGACTTCCCTTGAAGGTGTTCCTATAGTAACAATTCCTTGCACATATGTTGAATGAGATAATGTATTTTAAGTCATCTTGTAAGCTGCAAGATGATGATTAAGGAGTAATTACTGTCATTATTACAGTAGGAACTTATAGACCATAAAACGTCCTCCAGCCAGTGGTCTCGTTTCAGCCTCTCAAAAACCCCATACAATCAGCCACGTTACAGATCGTCAAATTGAGGCTCCCACAGGATAATGGACTCAAAGCAATGAACTAGCCTGTGGTGAAGTCAGCACCTGAGCCCCTGTTGCAGTTCAAGTTCAAGTTCACCGGCTTTATGGACTGAATTGAGCAATGCCAAAGTCCGAGGTGGAAGTCTTAACCGCCAGTGTGACTATGTGAAAACAGGAACTTTCAGGAGCTAAGGTTAGATGGGTCAGAAGGGTGGAACCCACTCCAGCAGAAATGGCATCCCGGTGAGAAGAGGAGGAGATACAGCTCTCTCTGCATGCATGCACAGAGGAAAAGGCCTTGCAAGGACACAGCTACAACGTGTCCTTCCGCAAGCCAGACAGAGAGGCCTGAGTAGGAGCCAACCTTGTTGACACCTTGATCTCGGACTTCCAGCCTCCAGAAAATAAATTTCTCTTATTTAAGCCCCTCAGTCTGTGGTATTTCGTTATAGTAGCCCGAGCCGACAAATCCATCTTTTCACTTGTGCTCAGTGCACTTCAGTGAGAGGCAGACACTGAGTGCAGGGAAGAGCCCTGGAGGCTACAGACCCAAACATAACTGAGCCTTTGGACCCTAGACTGACCCTGAAGAGCTCATGTCCAGGCGAGGAAACAGACAGATCTACCAGTGCCCAATGGTCACAGTCATGTCTGAGGTCAACACAGGAGGTGATGAGAGTTTACAGGAATAGTAGCCTCCAAGGAGAAGACCCATAAGAGATGAGGGAAAGTGGCTTCTGAGTTGAATATTGAATATTTAGCCCAGAAAGAGGGGAGGGAGGGTTTTCCCAGAAGAGAGAATGGCACTTAAAGGCATGAAAGGGCATCACGGGAAGGTATGGGTGGAGAATGGGCTGTCTCAGCTGCTCTGAATGTGGATAGCAGGAGCCCTCCCTTGCTCCTACTTCAGGCTGATCAGAGGGTGGTGCTGGGTGGTAAGGAGAGTCAGGAGTGGGAAGAAGGAGTTCTTGGTAGGAAAGTTTGAAAGGCAGGGGATGGAGCAGGCAGAGGCGGCCTGCGGAGAACTGGGAAGACAGACACTGGCAAGAAAAGAGGCAGTGGGCAGGCCCAGGCAATGAGTTAGAGAACCCAAGACTCTGGGGCCACATAGTGGACAAGGGCAGGGAGAAAACATGGGGGCCCAGGTGCTGCTGTATCCTCTCCACCATCTATTGGACCCCAGATCCATCCCAGCACTGCTCCAGGTCAGTGAGGAACTGATGCTGCCCCAGAGGCCTCCAGAGTACAGTGATCCCTCTGCTCCCAGGGCAGAGGAGCTTGGTTCTGTCCTCTGACAGTCGGGTCCCTCCAAACCAGCTCACCTTCTCCTGCCCAGAGCTACTGGCCCAACAGGCCTGCCCAGGGTGACGCAGGAGGAAGACAGAGGGAGCGATGAGGGACAGAAAAGCATGGCCTCTCAAGCAGGTGGGGGTCCCGCAGTGCAGACACCACATTAAATATCCACATAGTGACCAAGAAGCATCACCTGTATCTGTACCACAGTTCCCGGGTGGCCGGCTGAGTTTCAGGGTCACAGCTAGGATGTGCTTCATCCATGGAAGCTTCTCCTGCAGGGAAAGGTAGTGGCAGCTCCACATATTAAATGGGGAATTTAAAGACAATTTATATCAAGTTCTGAATATGTTATGAACACAGGCACATACACCAGGTCACCGGTGCCCATCCTGATCAGACCTACTTTGACAGATCAGCAGGACACCAAGGAGAGAGATGTCATCTTTGCCATGAGGACAATTCACAGTGAGAACTGACGCTTTCTTGCTTGAACTCCTTCATCCTTTCAGGAACCTGAGGCCGATGGTACTGGAGAGCTTGACAGTATTTCCAAGGATAGTGTCTCCAACCTCTGTCTCAGCTAGGCTGATCATTCTTTCCTTTGGATTCAGCACATCAGAGTGAATCCTCTGCAGTTAACTGCTGACACGCATAGATTTCAGGGTGCACAAGGTCAAAAGTCAAAATTGGGGAGTAAAACTGATAACCTTTCTGTAAGTCTGATGTGTAAGCCTACCACATAGGTGTGCCGTTTCCCTGACTCTAGAGCTCTGACAATTCACTTACTTTCTCTCTTTACATTTCAATTTAGGGCCCTAGAAGTGGGGGAAGGAAGAAGGGCCTCAGAGAGGGAAGAGAGGAGAGGAAAGGAGAGAAGAGGAAAGAAGAAGGAAAGCAGGAGAGGGGAGGAGAGGAGGAGAGGGGGGGAGAAGGGAAGGAGGAGAAGGAAGGAGGAGAGGGGAGGAGAGGGAGCTCTATGCGCACCCCACCACAGGCCCATAGCCGTTCACATTGGCTGTGGGCAGCCCTCTGTGCAATTCCAGAAGGCACCTTCTTCCCCTTCTTTCTCCCTACATCCAGGGAGCACTAAGAATGGCTTTCACTTTTTTTTTTCCTTCCCCAAACGAAATCTACAAGAGCTCTTGACTTGGCTTCCAACCAGGTTTTGCCAGAGGGGCTGATGCTTGTCTATACAGCAGAACAGTGATAAACATTAGAGGAAAGGTGGTCTGTCCCTTACCTTGTGAATAACTTCTGGAATATCATCCTGGAATGAAGACAACGGTCCTTTTTTGTAATCCTGCTCAGAGAAAGTAAACTTATCTTTGGAATAGGATGTCCTTCAGCTTTCTGTTGTGGTAAGTGGCAGTCCATTTAATAATAATTAGCTTAGCCCACTGTTCTCCAGGCAAATCTGTTCACTCTTCGGAGCAAGGACTGGATTCGATTCATTTTTGTGTCTTCAGCATAATACCTGTTTTACTGAATTGAATTATGCACCAGATCGTCTTGTTTTTAGTAGAACTGTAATAGATAAGATGAGGGAAAAATAGTAGAAGGAATCCTAAAAGGGATATGATTTAAGGCTGGTGAAACGGTAAGGAGAAAACACACCATCTGCCCCTAAGAAACACTGGACTTCTGTGCCAGGCCGGCATTGGACTAGTCTGTGGGTGCAGTGCCCCAGTCAGAGATGGGTTTGGGCTGCTGAGCCAGGGCCAGGCAAACAGTCTGCTTGAGGCAGCACTAATCGGGTGCTGGGCAAGTACCTGGCCCTGTGTCTCCCGCCCAGTCTGCTGGCCAGTGCAGGAGGAAGACTCAGCAGCCGGGCTAGATCGTCCAGGGCTACAAGCAAAAAGGCATTGCCGGGTGGACAGCCGTTAAGCAGCTGTAGGAAGACGCTAGATAGAGCAGCAACAAAGGGAAACCACTCTGGGGCAGGGTGAAGGGTGGGCCAGGAAGGCCAGGTGGAAGGGAGCTTCTGCTGGAGTCAGGGAGACAATGCCATCAAGGAAACACTTTGTAAACCAAAACCTGGAATAGCAAAGTGAGTTGGTCTCTGCTAGAATGTTACTGGTCTCAAATTTTACTTTTATAGAAACTACTCCCTTTGCCTCTTCTAGAAGCAAGTTTTGAAATTTGTCAATCCAACCAATAGGCTGAAGGTTACTCAAAGAAGTCAGGATGAACACTAGGGGAATTTCTTTCCTTAGTTTTTAAAGCCAGGATCTTGCTGTCTTCTAAAAGAGGACCCCGGCAAAGCAGGGCAAACCCGAAGGCTGCTCGCTGGACCTCTGCCCTGGAACAAGGTGGGGACAGAAATGCGCTAGAGCAGCGCACAGCACTCTTTTTCTGCAAAGGGCCAGAGTATTTTAGACCCTGAGGGAATATGGACTTTATTGCAGCCGCTCAATTTTGTCAACAGAGTAGAGAGCACCACTGACAATGTAAGTGGGTATGGCTGCATTACAATACAACTTTATGGAAACCGAAATTGAAATTTCCTGTCATTTTCACGTGTCATGAAGTACGCTTCCCTTGATTTTTTTCAATCATTAAAAAAATCTAAAACCCGTTCCCAAGCCCTACAAAAGCTGGCTTTGGCCTCAGTTTGAAGGCTCTCTGATTAAGGGCTCGCAGCTGCGTATCCTCGGATGTTGCCTAATCTCTCTGGGCCTGGGCTCGGGGGACCGTCCCCCGAAACAGCGACCAGGTCAGAGAGAGCCGACCGCAGCCGAAGCGCCTCGCACACCGCTCGGGCTGCGCCGGGTGCCGCCCGCGCCGTGTGCGCAGGCGCGGGGCCGCGTCGCCCCGCCCCGCGGCGGCCTGTTGCCCTGGCGACGGTGTCCCCGCCGCGCCGCCGCGCCGCCAGCCTCCAGCCGCCCGCCGCCTCAATCCTGAGCCATGGCCTCGTCCATGTTGGGCGCCTCGTCCTTCGCGGCGAGCGAGGCGTTACCGGAGCTGGAGAAAACCTCAAAGGAGTCCGAGAACACCTATATTCTGCGGCCCGTTTTCCAGCAAAGGCGGGTAGCCGACGGGATGTGGCGGGGGGCGACCCTAGACACTGCTGGGTCTGGCGGGCCTGGAAGCCCGGGCGGCGGGGAGGGGCGCTCGGGGGACCGCTGGGACCCGCTGGGACCTGCTGGGACTGCAGAGGGGTGACCCTGCGGGGCGGGGCGGGGGCGGGGCTGGAGACGGCGGGACCTGGACGAGGTGGGTGGGCGGGCCAGGAAACCAACCGGTGGGTGGTACTTGGACTGCAAAAGATTTGGCGGAACTGGAGAATGAGAGGCCCAGGAGGGAGAGGTGGAGCGGAGTGGTGAGAGCCGGCGCCGTTACTCTTGGGCTTCCAGCTGCTGGGGGGCTGCTAAGGACCTACCGTTGCCTTGTCTCAGAGCCCGAGTGCCCTAGGCTAGTGCACTGGGAATGACTGGTTCTAGAAGACCCAGAATGGGGGCACAGTGGAAAGGAGATGGATACAGTATATAGGGGCAGAAACGAGAGGGTGACATCAAATGCCATTCAGACGTGTTTCGAGGGTTTTTGTGTGCACACGTGTGCCAGACTGAGCTTACTCCTCTGCTGGGCAGGGAAACTGCTGTATACAAAGTCCTACCCTGATGGTATCCACAGGCCCTTGGCCAGCCACTCCGATACCTTTCCAGAATTAAGGCACACAGTCTGGTGGCGCTTTTGGCGCCATCACTAGCTCCATCTGCACAAGATAAAAACATAGATAGGTAGATTAGTAGTAGGTAGATAGATTTCCCAAGCTCCTCCTCTGTTGTTTGAAGCCAGATTGCCGAGTCAAATGCTTGGGAAATACTGGAAGCCAGGAACTTGGTTATAATGTGATAAAATTGTCTTGCAGTGCACCGTGGTGGAGTAGTGGTTTGGTCAGCTGCATGTAAGGTACAGCGCAGTCCACATACTTCCCAGGAATTTGGGTTTGCATCCGCGGTTGTACAGCTAAATAAAATAAAGTACTTCTTCCTTCTCTCTTCCTGCCTGCCTGCCTACTAACCTTTCCTGCCTGCGTCTTTCCTTGATTTTTTTTTCATGCAGTAATTCTCCCTTAGGTAAAATGGACACAAAAGAGTTATGTTCAGATATTCAGTCTCCAAAATCAACTTCTGGATGGTGACTCAATAGGACGCACTTTTAGGTTGTTCCCCACAGACACCAAAAAAATTTTTTTTTAATCACCTATTTTCCTGCGATAAACACCAAGAAACAACTGGTACTTCAGCTGAAGACAGAACAGCTGACAACTAACAGTAGGTGAGGACACCCAGCGGGGTTCTCAGCTAAGCTGCAGATTTGGATTTGCAAGGGAGCCCAGGGGTCTCCAGACATGTGGTGGGGTGGAGGCTGGGATTTCGGGACCAGCAGCGGAGGCAGCAAGAGATGGGCCCAGTGGGACTGAGATGCGGAGCCAGGAAGGGCTGACTTGGGAGGAGATGAAAGGAGAACAAGTGCATCTGGAGCTGAGCTGGAGCCCACGCAGTGAAATTGCTCTGGACGCAGCCATAATGGTAAATCAGCCAAATCAAACCCCTCCCACAACCATTTCTTGCCAGAGCCTGGGGTCCACTGATCAGAAATCCCGCTCACCAGCATATTCAACTGCCGGAAATCCCGCCCATCAGATTCCCCACCTCCTGGATTCCAGGGAGAAGGCAGTCCCAAACCTCAACGCTACCCGCTAACGCCACCTCGTGGGTAGAGGCGAAACTGCAGGCTGATTGCCAACCCCGGGCAAGTCAAACCTACCCCGATGCCAGGGAAACCGAACCCTCAGAAATATAAACAGAATGCCGAACAGAGCAAAGGCACAGAAAAATATACATGTAGGTGAAATGGTGGATCCAATCAAAAGCCCAGGAGAAAATCTGAATACAGCAGACATATGTAAATTTTCTGAAGAGGAATTTAGGGTAACGGTGATTAACACACTCATGGGAATCCAGAAATCAGTAAAGGCAGTGAACGAGAATGTCCAGAAACAAAGAGAAGAATTAAAACAAGACATCAAACATGTAAGAGACACGATGGCTGAATTAAAGAACGCAGTAGAGGAACTCAGTGATAGGATGGATGAAGCTTCCAATAGAATCAGTGATTTGGAAATGGGGACAGAGGAGCTCAATCAACCAAACCAGCAAAGAGATTAAAAAAAAAAAATTCAAAGAATCAAAGACAGCAATCAAGACCTTTGGGATAGCATCAGAAGGAACAACATTCGCATCATAGAGGTCCCAGAGGAAGAGAGAGAAAAGGGGGCAGAAACCATATTTGAAGAAATAATAGATGAGAACTTCCCCAATTTGAAGAATGAAGCAAGCCTCCAGATCCAGGAAGCTCAAAGAGTTCCTAATAAAAGAAGCCCAAACAGAAATACACCTAGACACATCATCATAAAAATGTCAAAAATACAAGATAAAGACTGTTAAAAAGCAGCCAGAGAAGAACGTATCACACACAGAGGAAACCCCCATAAGGTTGTCAGTGGACTTCTCAAATGAAGTTCTTCAGGCCAGAAGGGAATGGCATAATATATTCAAAGTGCTGAAAGAAAAGGAGTTTTCAACCTAGGATACTATATCTGGCAAGATTATCATTCAGAACTGAAGGAATGATTAAAAACCTTTTCTGACAAGCAAAAGTTAAAGGAGTTTATCACCACCAGCTTTGCAAAAAAACATTAAAGGATACTCTGTAAAGCAAAAAGAAACCCCACAGAAAAATGGTTAGACAGCAAATACACCAGAGTGGGTGTCGTCTGCCAGCCTTCATCAAATTCAAACCTCCAGCATAGTTTCTGGCTTCCAGTCCTTGTTCATCAGCACAACTCATCAACAACCCGGTGGAAGTGCCCCTTTCTTGCCCACCAGCTCCTGTGTGTTTTCCATGAACTACTCCTGACCCAAGACAACACAGGGACTTTCTCCACCACCAATGGACAACAACTACACCTTCCCCAGATGACAAGGCGGGTTCCATCTTTTCAACATGTTCCTATTCCTTTGATACTCGGCTTTCGTTCCCAGAGTACATGTTAGAGTTCTCAACCCCTTTCTAGTTACTTCCCTTATGTAATTCACCATTATAGCTAAACTTCATGTTTTCATTAAAAAAAAAAAAAAAAAAAAAAAAAAGAACATGGCGCACCCTGGTGGTCTAGTGGTTTATTGCAGTGGGCATAGTCCATATACATCCCAATATCCCTAGTTCAGGACCCGGAGCCAGGAGAACAACCAGAATGAACAACTAAATAACATAAACTGTGACTTCCTCCTGTCTCTTAAAAAAAGGAAGATATGTTCAATTATCTTGATAAAAAGTGCACAGAATGCCATTCATTTGTGTTTCTGTTGTAAAACAGTGCAGAAGATAAATACAATTATGTAGCAATAATTGTATGAGATTTTGTGATTTCTTTGAAGAAAATTTGTGCCATTTTACTGACAATCTATAAGGGAAGAGCATATATATGGTATGTTTATTCATTGGAAGACCACATTTTTAAAAGATCATATTCTAGAAATTTATTGGCGATTCTAAAGTGAATCTGTGAGAATAAACTTTCAAGACAGCCAAGTAAATGCTGTTAAAAAGTAATAAGGCGGGGGGAGCCTGCAGCCTTTGGGGAGCAGTCCTCATGCATCCCAAAGACCTGTGTTCCCTGCCCAGTCTACAGGGCGTAGTGAATGTGAGAGAACGACCAGCATGAACAAGTAAATAAAAATAAATGGAATATTTCCATCCTGCCTATACCTTTCTCTTATAAAAATTAAGGGGACACAGGGCACTAAATATTAAACTTCATCATAAACTCATGGCATTCTTAGGGTGGTGGAATTAAAAGAGACTTTTTTTTTTTTTCTGTGTCTTCATTTATTCAATAATCTATACCTTCAGAAAACACCAGCTACTATATGCTGTTCTAGAAATGTGATATAACAGTGAACAAAACAGAAAAAGATCCCTGTCCTCGTGGGGTTTGTGTTCTAGCTGGTAGGACAACAAACAAGATATGTAAGTAAATGATGTATGAGCAGTCATAGGAAGGAAGACATAAAGTGATGTGGCAGGGTTGCTTGAACTTTCAGAGAGGGTGTCCAGAGAAGGCGACTTGAATAAGGACACAAAGATGTGAGGAGAACGCAAAATGCGAGCTATTCATATAGACAGGAACTGGCCATCAGGTTGGAGCTACCAGCAAGTTGCAGAAGCAGTGAGGTTTGCAGTGCTGGGTGTGAAGGAGCATGTGCCCTGAGAGCAAGGAGGGAGAGGTAAAGTAGAACGCAAGGTCAGAGAGTTTGGAAGAGTAGATCACCTGGGAACTTGCAGCTATTTGTTTTTAATGTTGCTTTTCCTCTGAATAAGGTGGGAAATATTTGGACACATTTTGGGTTGGTGTGCTGAGCTGACATATTTCCACAGACCAGTCTTGATGCTGGATAGAGAACACAGGTTGGGGCAAAGGCAGAGGCAGAGACTTGCAGTACAGGCAGGAGGTAATGATCGCTTGGATCAAGGAGGTGGCGGTGGGATGGTGAGACTAGTTTTAGGTGGTTTTGAAAGTAGAACTGTGAGATTTGCTCATGAATGGGATGTGGACTGTGAAAAAAAGGCAGTAGACACCACATTTTTTGGTTTGAGCAGCTGGAATATGGAATTCCATTGATTAGATGGGAAGACTGCAGGAAGACCTAGCTGTGAGGAGAGGAGTCGGTCAGAAACTTTGTGCCGGACGCATCAGATCTCTCCGTCACCCACTAGGCAGTCACTGCGGTGTGAGTTGGAATATGTGGTCTGAAGTGGTGGGTGGAGTTCGGACTGAAGATGGAAATTTGAACTATGACTTGTTTCCTTAATGTGTTTGTGTTACTTTTCTAATAAAATATGAAGAAGGAGGAAGTGGTTCTAGTGACTGAAAGCCGGGGGAAAGTTGAGCCTGGAAGGTAAGTTGGGATTTGCAAGTTACCGTTTAGATGTCGCAAATGGTTTCTTTTAGGTTCAGACCCTCCTTGGTGAAGGGCTGCATCCATGCTCTGCTCAAGGAGGAGCTTGCAAATGCCGAATACTCTCCAGAGGAGACACCTCAGCTCACCAAACACCTGTCAGAAATCATTAAGGATAAATTAAAAGGTAATTGTTGTAGTAATTGGAAGTGACTTCGAACATGCAGTTTTACCCATTTGGCTCTTTCCCCATCTTTAAGCAAGGGACACAAGCTAGAGGTGGAATGAAAGATGAATTTCTCTTCCGTGTCTAGTCTCTGTTTACCTGGTAACGTTTACTCATGTAGGGCTTTTTGAAGAGGGTAGACCGAGTGGAGATGTGAAATACGACACTGCGGGGATCCACTCCAAGAAACCCAAGTAGGTGGAAGGACCAAGGAGTACTGGGCTGTTCCCCGACTCCGATAATTCTGGGGTGCTTTCTCCACCAAGCTATCAATTCCTGAATGCTTAGTCCATTTCTAGACACATTTGCCTTCATTAACTAATTTTGACCACATTTGCCTCTAGGTAATCTTCTGATTTTTTTTCATTCTAGAAATGGGATTTGACCGATATAAAATGGTGGTGCAAGTAGTGATTGGAGAGCAAAGAGGTGAAGGAGTTTTGTGAGTAGTTTTTCCTTTTTGATGTTATTCATTCTCTTGGCGATTCAGTTGTGTCTTTGCAAGAGTGAGGGGAAAGGAGAGTCTGGCAGAATTCAGCTGGCACTGAAAGGCTCCCGGTACTGGACAGCGACGTTCACAGTGAATGAGCTCAGTGGGTCATTCACTCTTCCTTTTATCCACACATGAAGTCTCTCGGTTTATGTCTGTGTACTCCCAGGATTATATAGATGTTGCCTCCCACAGTCCTTTGTCTCCTTGTTTTTATTCTCCTAAATTAATTTCTTTAAAACTGGCGAGAACTTATTAGCAAACCTAGTAGCCCTCTCGTAGCTTTTGTTCTTGGCTTGGACTTCTGTTTCTGAAAATTTACTGATTTTTGGTCCTGATGTCATTAATTAACTTGTTTCTCTTCTGTTTTTCTGCCTGATGAGTCCTTTTCCTTGTTTACTCTTTCTCCCCTCTGTCCCCAGCCAGGAGCTTTCTTCCAGGCTCTGTTGTCCTTTTGCTCATCTGGATGCTTTTGCAATGGGTTCATTCATTCTCCTGACCTCACTGTCATTCCTGTATTGATGAATTTGGAATCTATTTCCTGTCCTTTCCTGTGTCTGAGCCTTCATCGTCTGTCTCCCTGTGTAAATAGTACCTAGTATAATATTTTGTAAGAAAGTACTAAAATGTTTCCTGTCCTTTCCTGTGTCTGAGCCTTCATCGCCTGTCTCTCTGTGTAAATAGTACCTAGTATAATATTTTGTAAGAAAGTACTAAAACGTTTATTGAATCTGTCTTTCTCCTTTTAGCTGGAGTTATTCTCTTAAGAATGGCTTTTTTCTTTCAAAAGCTTTATTGCAATGAGCTATAGTTTGTGTAGAAAAGGGAAGATACATTTACCACTTTCAGAAGAAAGAGTTGGTGCCCTAGGATCCTCCAAAAATTACCTGTGAAGTGTTTTTTGGTTTTGTTTTGTCTTTTTTATCTGCACCCCTGAATTTGACGTTGTGCTGTTATCTTGATTGATGCTCAAACTCTCCCATCTTTGGCCATTGTTAGCTTCTTCAAGTTGACTCCTGATCCTTCTTTTTCCTTCTCATTGTTTCGCTCTTCCTTTCTCTCTTTCCCTTCTCTCTTCCCTTCCCTCTCTCTGTTCCTTCTCTTTGAGACCGATAGTCTCTAAATTCTTCTTCACACCAGCTAATAAAGATTAGCTCCATAAGGAGGAGCCAATGGACAATTACCTATTGGCCAAGGAGGGGCGGGGGGAGCTCCTGCTCTAAAGTTCCTCCCCACCCCACACGCGGACTGAAGGTTCATGGACTTGCAGAATAAGGGGAAGGAAGGGATGTCCCACACATTCTGTCCCAACACATTGTAGAGTTGAGAAAGTCCACTATTGTCTTGTAATCCAGGGCTGTGAATTCCATAGAATCTGTAATGCCAGTCATTTGGCTCTCGTGGCTTTGCAGTGTTCTGAAAATAAACACAACTGAGACAAAACGCTAGTTTTAGTTTAACCATTTTGAGAGAATGGGCAAGTTTCAAGTGACCCCTTTACTCTAAATCCTTTATTTCTCTTCTCGAAACATACCAGGCAGGACATCAAAGCTGGAGTGGAGCTTACTGGTGTCAGGATGTAGGTTCTCCGGTCTGGTCTGCACTATGCTTATATTCCTTAAGGAATGTCTTTCCATGTAAGCACTTTAAAGGCTCAAGGTATGATTATGCTGTCTTCTCATTACCATTGTTTCTGTTGAGAAGTCAGCTGTAAGGCCTACTGTTGTTCCTTTGAAGCTGATTTCTTTTTTTTTTTTTTCCTTAGCCACTTTAAAATGTTTTTCTGCTCTTTTTACTCTGATGTATATAGTTTTCTTCGTATTTATTCTGCTTGGGACTCTCAGGGCCTCTTGCTGTTCAATCTGTGTTGTATCAGTGGGGAAATTCCTAGCCATTATCTTTTCTTTTTAACAAACTTTTAAAGTTTAGAATCATTTTAGATTCCCAGGAAAGTTAGAGAGACAGTACGGAGAGTTTCCACGCATTCCACATCCAGTTTCCTTGATTTTTAACATCTCACATTCCTACAGTCCATTTGTCAGAATGAGGGAACTAATACTGATACAATTTTGTTAACTAAAGTTTATGCTTTATGAAGATTTCTTTCGTTTTCACTTAATGTCCTTTTCCTGTTCTAGGTTCCTGTTCAGGACACTACATTGCCCCTCTTACACTTCTCTTGATCATAACCCTTGCTTGGACTCTCCTTGGTTATTGTCACAGATTTGAGAAGTATGGTTTAGATATTTTCTTCCAGTGTTTAGGTATTTGTTTTAATGTGATTTGTCTGCTCATGAGTAGCCAGGGGTTATAGGGTTTTGGAGGGAAGATCAAGGAAGAACAATGCCATTGTCACCCTGCAATGTCAAGAGTACATATTTCCATCATGACATCACTGTCGATGCTGACCCCCATCACCTGCCTGATGTGCTTGTCAGGTTTTCCACTGGAAAGTTATTCTTTCTCCCCCTTTTCATCTTGAGCTTTTTAGAAGAAAACCAGTATGTACATCCCATACTTAAGGAACAGGGAGTTAGGTTTTACCTTCTTGAGGGCAGAGTCTCTACAAAAATTATTTGTAATTTTTTTTTTAAAGGAGAGGTGCTGGCGTGATGAAGGCGAGCAGGCAGGAGGAGAGAATAGGAAGCAGTATTTTATTTTATTGCTGTTTAAGTTGTTCACACTGGCTGTCCCCACCCATCTACCCACCCCGACGCAGGACTCAAACCCAGGGCTATGTAGGCCGCGTCCTTTGGAGGCGATTGATCTCACAGCTGCTCCACCAGGGTGCGCCCTTGGAGTTTTTACTTTGAATTATAATCCACCATTACCTTGGCTTGAAGTGCCTGGGTGGACATTCCTTGCAAGGCCCTCTCTCAGCTTTTCCTGCCCTTGCCAACACCTTCTAGCTCTTTTCCTTGAAGAGATGCCGGACCCCAGTTATCCATTGTGTTTTGAAGGCCATACTTACCATCTATGTGTGGTGCTGTCGTGTCTGTGCTCAGGATCTTGCTAAGTTGTCATCTTGGGTGGAGTTTCCCAATGTTTAGTCAGTGGCTGATGCACAATTCTCAATAGATGTTAATGATGATTCATTTACATACATTTAATAAAAAATGTAAAACATACGTAATTAATTTTTCCATTTGATATGTTGTGAATATCTTTTTATGTTCTTGAAGATGGTTTGTTTTTTGTAAAAAATAATTTTAGGCATGTCCTCTTAGAGGATTGGTTAGGTCTGCCACTTCCCCACGAGTGCAGTCCACGTACATCCTAAGGATCAGGGTTTGCGTCCTGGGACCAGGGGGAGCAACCAAGATGAACAACTAAACACAAATAAATAAAAACGTCTTGCTCTTCTCTCTTTCTGCCTGCTTGCCTGCTCACCTTCATTCCTGCCTGCCCCTTTCCTTTAAAGACAAGAGTAATTTTAACGACTGCGTAGAATTTCATTACCAAGAAAACCCTAGTTTTATTTACCACCCTAATACTACTTGTCCTTTAAGTGGAAGGAAGGGAGGGAGGGAGGGAAGAAGAGCTCAAGGGAAGCAGGGTGGGATGGTGGGGAGGAGCATGAAAGAAGCATTTTAATTTAATTTATTTATTTTGGTTCCCCGCTACCACCGCCAGGCCGAGCACCCGGTGCCCTGGGCTTTCCACGGCCCGCACCGCAGCCTCCTGAGCCACAGCAGTGCACCCTCAGTTGTTTCCGTTTTCTTATGTACTTTTGTTTTATTGACTTAATATACTTTGTCTTACCCAAGTTTTGGGGACAGAAGAGTAACCAGTTTGAGAACTTAGAGGTAGTGTGGCATCCTGAAGAGATGATACTGAATTTAGAGTTAACTGGAAAACTCGGGTTCTAGTTCAGTTTGCTGGGATTCTAGAAAATGATCAGGTTGTACTAAATGATCTGTTTGGTCCTGTGTAGACCTAGTTTTTCAGATTATTGTATAGGAAGTGAGTATATTTCAGTATGTCTTAGGTATTATTTCCTCTAAAAGCCACACCTCAATGTCTAGCTTGAACTAATCTGCCATCTGTAACAGAGCTTCCTGCCCAGAGGACGAAAGACTTCCAGGAATTAACCGCATCAGCAGTCAGGCAGCCAGTCAGGGTCTGAGGCTCTCAGCGCCCCTGGGCTGGCCACCACCAGCTGCAGGCCACCTCATCTGTGACTCCCGTCCCTTCTTGTTCACCCACTATACTCTGCTGCTCAGATACGACACAGTGTGTGTCGGCCTATGAAAAGGTCTGGAAACATCTATAGAAATTTGCGAAGGCAAACCTGCTCATGGAAGGTGCGTGTACGGCAGATTCAACTGCAAGTTCCGTTGATGATTCTGCATTCTTTGACCTTTTAGCATGGCTGCTCGATGCTTTTGGGATGCGGATACCGACAACTGCACTCATGATGTTTTCATGAACGTAAGTCCCTGGAAACTTTATTTTTTCCAAATCAAATGACTTAATCTTTATTAAGATGTGAGAATGCCTTACTTTTAGATACTCCTCTTAGACTGCTTCTGGATGAGATGATTTAACTGTTTCTTTTTGTGCTGCTAAAGCAGATGCCTAGCATGCTGCTGATAGGCAGAGACTTGTACGTGTCCAGACGATGTGACTTCACAGTTTGATTGTGGGAAGAGCATACTGTTTATTTAGTGCTAAACAACACATAGCACTTTGCTAAACTGCAAATAAAAATTGGGTGGTAGGGATTTCATAAACAAAGGTGATTTCTCTTTCAGTAAAAAAATTGTCGTCTTAAAGCTATCTTTCAGAACTAAGCAAATACACACTTATCTTTAAATCAGTAGGTTTTATTTAAACATTGCTAAGTTATTGACATGCATGTTTTATGTCATCACGTGCTGTTATTTTATACTTGTTTCCAGGAATGCTCTCAGGTTGTGCTCTAGGAGTCAGGACTTGAGTAGAACCGAAACCAGACTGGGTGGCTTAGGAGAGGGGCTGGTTTCTAGTTCTGTAACTTTCCAGTTGAATGTAAGGCATTGGGCTTTTTTCCTGATTTATCAGTAACATTAGGTAGCTAGCCTGGATTTTCCCAACTAAGAGTAATTTGAAGAACTTAAACATGGCAAGGCCCTACTCTAAATTCTGATCAAAGCAATCGGGTTGGATCAGTGAATCTGAATTAAAAAAAAACAGTTCCCCACGATTATGCTTCCTGCCAGCTTTGGAAACTGTTTGTGTCGATAGAAAGATGCTTTTTAGTTCTAAAAGTCTATGGTCCTACCAAAGTTGTATTTGATGCTCAAATACCCTAGGGTCAGGGCTGACCAATGGGAAGTACTGTGTAAATGTCAGCTTTCTGAGGAAAGGGTCGCAGTAAGGTGATGGGTTTTCCTGCTTTTTGGAGTAAAAACAATTACATATTTCCCTGAGTTCTTATACAATTTATTCATTCAACAAATAATTCTGAGCTCCTATATGCCAGGCTCTGTACTTTACTTCTGAGATTCCAGGAATAAAATGACTAGGATAAGCATGGTTTCTGCTTGTAGAGAGTTTTAACCCACTGGGGGCCAGATAATACTCAAATGAACAAGTATTTAATAAGAAAACTCTAGTTATCAATGATTACTTAATAAGGATTAACAGGATCAGGTTTTAGAAAACAGGATTGCTGTGGGGGGGTGGGGGCAGGTATTAAAATAATTTTGAGAGCCTGGTCTAGGTCGCGGGCTTAGTCTGCTTAAAACTGTAGTTCAGATTGTTGACTTGAGTGTTTAAGAGTCACTTTCAAAACATAAAGCACTTTACTTGAGAGAAGATCCCAGGAGGCAGCAGTGGAGGATGGATGAGCATATGAGGGGAGAGGAGAAGCTATGGAGCTGTGACTGCTGGGTAACTGGGACTCAGTCCCTCTGGACACTCCGGGTGGCGCTGCAGAACAGAACCCAAGTGGCCGGGACACACCAGCGCCAGTCCTTGAACTGTGTTACAGGTCCTCATCAGATAAGCCACTGACTGTGAGCGGTTAGACACTCTTACAGGAATTTTAAGTAATTTTATGTCCACCAAATCTAATAATAAAACGTTTAGGCTGTATTGTATCTCTTTTTATTTCATTTTCTTAGTGACTGATTTTTATTGTATTTTACAAAAGTATCAGTCCATGAGGACTTAGAAAGGAAAACAAAACAACTCCCTTACTACAGACAGCACTGTTGTAGAGAGTTCCTACCCACCAGCACCTCGTGCACCCCCCACCCCCCGCAAAGATCCAGGCAATGGGACTAACCAGGGAATTTTGCTTTTGGTTCATAATCGAGTACTTGAATTCACGTTTCTCCCTTCTCTCCTGGTGAGGTGAGGCTGGTGAGTCAGGAGTTGCAGAGGCTAGTGAAACTCTTCTAAGAAATATCTTAAAATGTTTTAACAAGTTTAACTGGGATCTGGAAAGCACTCTGACATTCAGAGGCAAACAGTGAACAAATATAAGCCAGAGTTTGCAGCACAGACTATGTAAAGCCCAGGGACCTGGGTTCACAACCAAAAATAAGTAAGTGAATTAGTAAAAGTGCTTCCTCTTCCTCTCTTCCTTGAAAAAATAAACAGCCCAAAGATCATTTGCCCTTATCCAGAATTTGTGACAACGTGCTACTATTTTTATTATCTGTGATATTATAATTCCTGGGGTTGAATAGTGCATTCACTCCAAGAAACTCAAAACATTTAATAACTTCCACTATTTCTTTGAAAAATCAGGAAAAAAGGCTTTTTATGAATATGCACTTATAAAGCTAGTTTGAATTTAATTTCTATATTCATAAAACCTAATTCTTTACCCATACTACTCTTTTAGCAAACGATTTTGTAGTTACCCCAGGACAAGCAACTTTATACTCTGGAAGCCCTTTTTCTTTTATATTCGAAAGAAAGAAAGGGAGAGAAGGGAGAAAGAAAGGGAGACAAGGGTGGGGGTGGGTGTGGGTGTGGGTGTGTGTTAAAGGAAAGGTCCAGGCAGGAAGAGAGAGGCGGAAGCACTGTCATTCATTTTTATTTACTTCGTCCTGGTCCTGGAACCCGGCACCCGGGATCCTGAAGGCAGGTGACCAAACTGCCACTTCACCAGGATGGTAAAGGAGAAATATTTTTTAAGGAAGGAAGAGGAGGAGAAAACACATTCATTGACTGATTTTGGCTGTCCCCTGAGTTCTTGGGCTGTGCATGATTCACAGCCCAGCGAAGCGCCTGAGTAACCAGAGAAACCCTTTGTTTCTTGAAGGAAAAGTCTTCATGATTGAAAACTGGCAAGGATCAGAGATGTTGATTTTAATTGCCTATGCTGCCTTTAGCCCTCATTAGTATTAACACTCTGAATTTGTGTATATTTTTTTTTTTTTAGGACAGTTTATTCTGTGTTGTAACGGCATTTGGCTGTTTCTACTATTGAATCTTTGAAAAGGTCAGAAAATCTATGATCATGAAGAAGTTTATGAACTGTTTTATATTGTTAAATATACTGACAAAAAATAAAGTTGGCAGTTTGACAACTAAGTCTGTTGAGTTTTAAGTCTGTTGTTTTGATTTTGTGATATATTCTTTACACCTGGAAAGCAGATTTTTAAAAAGGAGGGGAAAATCCATAATTCAGCTGTTTAAACATTACTGTAAATATTTTGGTATTATTTCTACTAGTGTTTGTTTGCAAAGTTAAAAAAATCATATAATTTTGTACCCTGATTTTTCACTTCTCAAGTGTTAAGTGCAGTTTTATGTCACTTTATTTGTATTCTGATTTTCCTAAGCATAACAGCTGCATTGATGGCATTATGTAATACCATTGGTTGTCCTTGCCATGTTCTTATTCAAGGACTCGTTTTTCTAATTTTTCACTATTATAAATAACACTGAGATTAATTTATTTGTGTATGAAATTTTCCCCCCTACATTTGGAATTACTGCCTTTCTCTCTCATTGTGTAATTGCTTAGCTACTGACACCCTCCACCTTTCACGGGCTTCTCAGCTTAAACATGCAACCATTTTTCCCAGGGCTTCTTCATAGTCTCAAGGCCTGAGTTTCCAAGCCATGCATGAAATGAGCCCCCTGAGAGCCTTCTATGGGTTAGTTCCCAAACACCACTGTCTTTGCAGAGCTGTTCCCTGGTGTTGCATCCTTGGTGATTTCTTCAGCTAGTTGTCCTGTAGTTTATTCCTCACATTCGAATGACTATCTGAAACTCAAAAGGGAAAGGGTCACAATTTAAATTCTTTTTCTCCCTGGAGGCTCTTCAGCAGACACATACATACCACCTGTCCTTTCTTCTTTTCAAGACTGGCATGGAAACAAAAAATAATGAAGTAAATATATTAAAAGTTACTTGACATACTTCCATAACACTGGGTAGCTACTACTTGCCTCGCATCTCCAGAATCGCAGGGACGCCACCCCACGCCCAAACTCATTCCAGCAAAGGAAAATTCTGCCCTTGGCCACGGGGCCGCCCAGAAGCCGCTCCGGGCTCAGGTAATCCTCGGGCGATTCCTAGGGATCGCGTTGTGCTGAGCCACCTGGGTGAGAAACTACCGGGAGAGGGGTCTGGGGTCAGCCGCAGGCTCCCACAGGCCTCGGGCGGCCCACGTGATTTCTCCAGCCGCCCAGCAGACCCGGGCGCGGCGGGGAAGCGTGCGGCGCCTGTCCGGGCTTGCGCCCCCTCCGCACCCGGTGCTGCGGAGGCCGCCGGTCCTCCGGTGAGACCCCGCAGCGGGCTGAAGGTTGCGCGGCCGCTCGCTTCCCGGTCTCCGTCCGCGGCGACCCCGCGCACCCCAGTTCCGGCAGGAGGATGACCGCCGCGCTCGGCGCCCGGGCCCCGCATTCCCGCTCCGCGACACCGCCCCAGCCGCCGGAGAGCGGAACTACTGCGCCAGGGGGCGCGGTTTCCCGGGAGAGGTCGCGGTGGGATTGACCAGGGGGCGCTAGGGGGCGGGACTTCCGCCCCGCGGTTCCGTCGGCTGCCTTTCCCGGGCGTCTACCCGCAACCTCCCCAGCTTCCCTGGGCAGTGACGCGGCGTTCGGCAGAAATCCGCCGGGACGGCCGCCCGGGAGCGTCAGCTGCGGGTGAGAGCCGGGGGCAGTCCTCGCGGCTGTCGCAGAGGGGACTTGGGGCCGGGGCCGTGGTCGGTGACAGCGGGGGAGCGGGAGGCAGCGGCTGTCAGGCTACTGTGACCCAGGGGCAGTGACAACGAGGGGACTGTGACCGAGTTGTAGCTGCTCGCGAGGGGTCTGCGACCCAGGAGCGGTGACTGCGTGGGACTCTGACCTCGGAGAGCGCCAGCCAGAGTGACTCGGAGGGGACTCTGACCAAGAAGCATGAGGCAGTGCCTGCTAGGGGACTGTGACCGGGGGCCGGTGACTCGGAGGAGACTCTGACCGATGGCTAGTGCCGGTGCGGGGACTCTGACCCACAGGAACAAGCAGCCGCCGCCGCGGGGGAACTCTGAGCGGGAGCGGCTGCCTGGAGCGCGGACTTCGAGAAGAGAGCGGGACCGTGGCCGTACGGGGTACTGGAGGGTTGGTTTGGGGCTCCGGGTGTGGTAAGTGGTCCTGATCTGCAGAGAAGGCCTTTCGTGGAAAGAACATGGGCGTGGGCTTATCACACAGACCCAGATTTCATTCCTCTTTTTCTTTTTTCTTTTTTTTAAATTAAAGGAAAGGTGCAGGCAGGGATGAAGGCGAGTAGACAAGCAGGAAGAAGCTCTTTATTTTATTTTTATTAAGTTGTTCACACTGGTTCTCTCCCGTCTGCCTTCCTCTGGACCTAGGGCTGGAATCCAGGGGTGTGTGGCTTGCTTCTTGGGGGGCAATTGACCTAACCGCAGCTTCACCAGGGTGTACCCCGAGTTTAATCTGTGTGGCCGAGAAGCTTAACTTCTCTGAGTAACACCATCTTCAACAGTGGATGAGAAGTTTGCACTAGATTAATGGGGAAACTGGGTTCCATCCTGTTGCTGGGTGGTGAAAATCCATTTAGTGTATAGCACCAGATGAAACAAAATCAAAAACAAAACAAGGTATAGAAATTTTCTGTGTCAACTACTGTCTAGAGTCTCAATGCTACATATTAAGGTTAAGTATTGCTCTGTGAAATATGTCTCAGTTATGTGTATCTGAGATTATGATGTAAATGGATTTCATATATCTCAAAATGTATGCAGTAAAATACTGTTTAAAAGTTCAAAAAATATTGGACCAGATTATTTTTCAGTTTTCTTTCAGGTCTGAAATGATTAGGGGACGGTTTGGAAATACAGAGATCCAGCTGGGAAGTTTGCATCTGTATCTGGGTCACAGGCTCTGTCAGATTGACTAAACTGGAGAAGGCTGCCCAAACGTAATTGAAGTGACTAGTTATGACTGAGGACTAAAACTCAGGATCTCGTTTGGGGGAACCAGAATTTATCTTGAAGTTGGGACAGTGACATTTATAGAGGCAGTGAGGATATAGGACTTGATTTGTGATCGGAAAAGTTTCTAGGAATAGACAACACTGAGTAAGGGTACATTTTGAAAATGGTAGGAACTAGGCTTGGGAAGGGAATTGAAGATAAAGACAGAAAACATTTTGTCAAAAATAAAATGGGTGGCGTGCTCTGGTGGCCTGGCAGTTAAGTCTGCAGACATAATCTGTGTACATTTCCAGGACCCGGGAACAGGAGTTTGTATGCAATTAAATAAATGCTTCTTCCTCTTCTCTCTTCCTGCCTGCGGCTGATTGCCTTCATTCCTTCCTGCATTTTTTTCTCTAAAAAAAATAAAAATAAAAAATAAAATGGAGTAGGAAGATATGAATGTCAGGTCCTTTCAGTCTTGATATTTAGTGTTTCTGCAAGTACAGAAAATTGCTAATAAAACTTATTAATTGAGAATGGGGTTTGGTGCAGTAATCAGTGGTAAACAGGTCAATGGTGATTATGGGGAAGAGAGGATGATGCTGGGAAGGCCAAGAGTGGTGATTAGAATGTCACATGAGAAAGACTAAATATATTTAGCTATCAAGTTCAGTGGTGTGTGCTCTCTAAAGCCAAAGACTGGAATATAGGGGATTGAACCATGCTGTGGGTAATTTAAATGATCTTTTAGTTGCTGGTTTGATTTCCTACTTTCCCTTTCATGAAGTCTGTTAGTGATTCAGATGAGATGAGCTATGAACGAGTGAGTTTCACAACCTCCTCCTCTCTTACAGCTCTTTATAGAAAATATTACTGACTTTGCTACCCAGTTTTTTTTTTTAATCTAATAGGAGAAGCCAGACACTGCATTCATTTGATAATCTAGTAGTCACTCCCCGTCCTACAAACACATGCACAAATATACGCTTTGTGATAGGGGAAGAGAATTCACAAAGATTATTGAATAGGTATGAATTGGGTGTGGTGAGAGATGGCCTGTTTGGCTAAAAAATTAGCTAGTTATACCTTTCCCCAGATGTTTACTTGCTTAATTCTATGTAACTAAAGGGAAGTGCTCAATAATTTCTAGAACAGAATTTATGCTTCAAGGTAGCTGACCATAGAAAAGAAGACTTAGACTTGGGGATCGTAGAGCTGCCTCTGGGGTTCTTTGTGTTCACTGAATGAAATGGTTCTTTTTGACCCACCCAGCTTTGCAAATTCGCTTAGAAAGCCAGGATAATGGCCTGATTGATAAAGAATGAACTTTATTCCTCCATTAGCCTATGCTTTCTCCTCCCATAAACTAGTGAGGTTTTATTTTTCTTGGGGACCTTCTCTTTGGATATGTGATCCCTTTAGGAGAAAGATCTAGTCAGATAGAGCCTTGGATTCAGAAGTCCCAGGTTACTTTGTCAGCTGTTATTCTGACTCACTGTGTAACTATGGGAAGAATTACTGCTTTTTCTTGTTTTCGATTTTCTAACTATGGCAGAGGTAACGGTTCTTCTGGTTAAACATGCCTCTTTAAATCTGTAAGGGAAGGAGTTTGTATGCCGTATGGGAGAGACTAAACCACCCGGCCCCATTCTTTATTCCCCTGTGGAGGTGTCTAACTTCTAGGTTAGACCTCATTCCCCCAGGGAGCTGAATACCTTCTCCATGTTATAAGCACCGATGAGAATTTATGAAATATTTATGGAAAAAGAAGCATAACAATTTACTAGCGTTTTGCATGATGGACAGGACAAAATAGTAATAATAGTAATTTTCTTCTTTATAGTTGCCTTTCCAAGTATTTGTATAATCTGAAACCAGATCTTCTGGCTTTGTCTACTCACAGGGATAGTTTCCCCTTCTGAATCAAACAGAAATAAGTCTCTCTTACACCAGAGTTTGTGTTCACCTAACACAGATTGGAAAGAATAAATTTTCTACAAGTCATGACTTAGGGGAGGGGGATTTTTTCAGTGAGAGAAACGTGAGAGAGCTCGACCATCTCTGACTGTGATGTAGCTCCTTTTTGCTCAAGGTTGCCAGTGCTTGTGCACAGCACACCAGCCATTAGCAAACAATACAATTTAGGAGGATGGACTGAGTAAGGGCTCCAAGGCTTTACCCTCCTGCTTATCTACTTAGAGGGTGACTTCAGTTCCTCCCTTTTCCTAAACTTACACCTTTCTGTTTCTAGTCCTAAACTGCTTTTCACAGTATTCCTGCATGGATTTGAAGTGTGGTGTTTGTCTTGTTATTTACTTTGTGAATTGTGGCAAAATTTAAGCCTGAATTCCCTTTGAAAATGTAGTCTGCAGAGTCAGGGAGTATACGTTTGTATAGAAGCGCTTTCGCAGTGTGCGCCAGACTCCACTCCCGTGGGCCTCGGTGGTGAATTTGGCACTTCTTCCTTCCTTTACATACATTACCTGGTTAGTAGAAATGATTGGATTGCCTATATTGTGTTTGCAAACCAAATAGTAGTTATATTGCAAGAGGGGGAGTCTCTTTTTCTTCCTTTCCTTTACTAACTTGCTTATTGAAAAGTAAAGTTACATTAGTCAAGCTTTTCCGTGTCTGGACTAGAACGACTGCCGGTGAGCCCTAGAGGCCAAGGTTCCGCCAGGCCGCCACGTCACATCCCCCGCTATTCTCACGGCGGTTTCGAAGTGAGGGCTGTTGAAAATAGTGACACATAGTCTTGCTGAGTATTCGAGAACAGAAGTATCAAGTATTAACAGAAAACAGGGTCTTTTTTCCCCAACCTACAATTACCTGAGATGTGATTAAATTTGCTTATTCTTTGACCCTAGAGCAGAGGTTTTTATCATTTTTGTGTGTGCCAGGAACTCTTGGCAATACAGTGAAAACTTGTGGGCTTGCTTTTTAGAGTTAAGTTTTTATATGCAAAAAAGAAAATACATAGAATTATAAAGGAAACATTGTAATGTAGTTATCAATATATTTTAAAACGTGTGCTATAGTGCTATAAGTGATATTTCTTGTTAAATTTCCTGAACAAATCTTATTTTATTTACTTATTTTCTTTTTGTAAAGGAAAGGCACAGGCATTGAGGTGAGCAGGCAGACAGGCAGGAAGAGAGGAGGAAGAAGCACTCTTTTCATTTAGTTGTTCACTCTGGTTGTTTCCTCCCAGCCCCAGAACTTGAACCCTTGGGCCTGTGTCCTTTGGAGGCAACTGACCTAACCACTGCTCCACCAGGGTGCTCCTATTTTAATATTTAAAAAAATTATTTTTTGTTATTTCTTTTGTTTACATTGCTTTATTTTTTAGGATATTGAAATCCCACCTCTGTTACTTGTGGTTTTCATTAACATAGTAAATGATTACTGTGTTATCAGTGGATCTTAATGACTATACAACTATTTTTTTTTAGAGGAAGGAAGAACAAATGAATACAAGTAGTTATGCAGGCAGGCGGGGAACAAGAGGAGGAAGAAGTATGTATGTATGTATTTGTTCATGCTGGTTGTTCCCCTTGGCCCCGAGTGGAGAACCCCTGCCTGGACTTTTTGTGGTCTTTACTGGAGCCATAGACTTAAGGCTGGAGCCACTAGGGCGCATACTTTTAAAATGAATGTGGGTTTACATGTTTCAAGATGGTTTAAGTGTATTGGGATATGAAAATATTTATTATGATTTCTCTTGGTGACAAAGTCTGCTTTTCTATTAAGCCCTTCTACTATTGTGACATGTTCATAGCTAAAGGAAAGTTGAATTGCCAGGGTTTAGTAAATATTTTTTCAAATGTATATTTTTTGGTCCAAATCCCAGACTCCTCGAAACTCTCATAGAACCTGCCTCAGAGATAAACTTGCAGAACCTGCTCCAGCAAGAGCACAATCTGAATGTGGGGGTTCACGCCCTGGATCTTCCAGCAGAGTAGTGAGGGAGCAGAATCTTTCTCCCTGAGGCCTTACAGGCACTCCTTGTGGTTGAAGAGTTTTCTGTCTCTGGAGGTGATCTCAGTGTGTGACCAAGTGCGGATATAAACTTAGTTTTGCTCCAGGACTGGCCTGGGGTTTGGCGCAGTAAGTGGGACAAATAACTGAGTAAAAGTTTCTCAGCAGCAATTAAAGGGAAGAGGTTAAGGTCAGAGCTACGATTGTGCTGTGTCAGTTTGCTGGCCTCAAATATTGATGGATACCATTGAACTCCGACTTAAACTAATCCATTAGTGCTTGTCATGTGGTGAAATTCACCTTGACTCTTAGAAACTCCCAGGTCAGGCATTCCTTTGACTTACTCTGTAAGTGGTGAAATATAGAAGTTAGTTACATAAACCTCAGCCTTGCATCAGAAAGCTGTAGTGCATATGATTGAAATAATCCTTCTTCAAGCGCGGCCTGCACTTTAAAACTGTTTGCATAATCTAGGTATAGACTCTACAGCCAAATTACTTGTCTGGCCCTGTCTTCATCCGCAGCGGGAGGTGGCAGACGTTTTCTGTAAAGGACCACACAATAAATATTAGACTCCACAGGCCATACATCTTTGTTGCAGTGAGTTAGCTTTGCAGTTGAAGTACAGAGCAGCATAGATACGACATCAGAGAGTGAGCATGACTGTGTCCCAATACAAGTTTCGTTACACAGACAGTGGGCCAGTTTTTGGCCTGTGAGTTGCAGCTTGGTGACTCCTGATCCGGGAGTTACACTGTTTTGTTTTGTTTTTATTGCAATCCCTCCTTCCTACTGTGAATTAGCCATAACCTCCCTCCCTCAAACTTCAGTCACCCCCTTATACCAGGGGTGATATGACCGCACTACCTGCCAAAAGGCCTGAATGTGTTGCAGATGACATGATAAATGCCAAGAGTATTACATCCACTTTAACCTGTAGTTGACGGAGGTTGTCTCTTGGAGTACCATTTTATTAAGCTTCACAGTGATGGAAGCAGGTAAAGATTTCATATATTAGTATGCTTGCCCACGCAGCTTTGGAGCTGGCCATTGGCATGCCAGTGGAATCTTACTGAGCACAGGATTTTTCTGAGGGAGACCATGTGGACCCAGAGATGCGGGAAGCAGGAGTAGAATGCAAAGAGCAAGTTCTTGTCTCCTGTTTTTTGTTTTTTTAATAGTACTCAATCAAATTTGTATTCCATTTTCAAAACTTGAGTATATATGATTGCAACTTGCTATTTAATTTATTATTTTATTGACATAGCAGAGCATTGTAACATTACATAGGTTTACTATTTAAGTTTCGCATAGTTCAGGAAGCAGAGTTAACCTCCTCCTTCACCCTGCTGGATGTGCTAGAGTACAGGGGATTAGGTGGGAGTCCCGAAAGTTACGCCTGGAGGACTCGCTCATCTATAAAACAGCGCGCGCACAGTGCCCCTGCTTTGTCTCCTTTAGGACGCTCATATGGAAAAAACACCTGATTGGACTTCTCTCTCAGTATCTTCTCACTGCCACCCCTTGCCGCCACAGGCATATCCATTTCTCCATACTAAGGAGCAGAGTTCACACATCCTCGCAGTCTGCTGTTGGGACACTCAAGAACAAGGCAAGCGGTGTGCTCGGGAAGATGAGTCAGCAGAAATGGAGCCAGATTTGGTGAATCTGGGTGAGAATCACAGGCACAGATATGACATTCTGTATCTAGAGAACGATTTAGAGACACGCACACACTAAATCAGCAGGTGGTGGTCGAGATGTGGGCAGTTCTGTCTGCATTTAGAATTTGTTTGAATGGGGAATCAGAGTGACTCAGCTAAGATGACTTATTTAGGAACTGAATGGGTAGCAGCATTAGATTAGTCCTTGCAAGTGCTGCGTTCTGCTGCCAGCTCCCTCTGTCTCTCTTTTGTTGTAACTTCTTTTGACAAACTGGGGAAGATAAATCCTAACAAACAGGAAGTTTTGGGCTACCCCACTGGGCTTGTGAAGAAGGTTCTGTATTCTGTCTCCCAAGTAATTTCATTCTTACTCAACCTGACCTTTAATATAGGTGCCACGACTGGAAGCTAGATTCATATGCAGAGTGTTAGACAATTCTCTGTTCCTCATTCCCATTTTGGTCTTGCTCTGTGTTGGCTATGAGGAGGTGCCATCTTTTCCTAATCCCATGACCTTCAGGACAAATAGATGTTAATGCAGCCTGTGTGTGTGTGTGTGTGTGTGTGTGTGTGTGTGTGTGTGTGTGTGTGTTTCCTCCTCTCTTGTTTGTAGATATTTAAAGCTACCTCCTTTTCCAGAGCTTTGCTCCTTTACTTAAATGGATTATAGAGGTACAACTATCAGAAATAGAGACTTTGGGAAGTATTTTCTTCATTGTTGGAGTATTCACGTGTTTCTGGCAATTGTGAATGTTGGAAAGGTGGTGTGGTTTTAGGTACAGGTACATTTCAGTACAATGAATTAAAAACCAGTGTGTTGGTGGACCCTGGTGGATTAGTGGTTTGGTCTACCGCCTTTGGCCAGCGCAGTCCACATACATCGCAAGGACCTGTGTTTGCATCCTGGGGTCAGGGGAACGACCAAAATGAACAACTAAATAAAATAAATACATGCTTATTCCTCCTCTCTCTTCCTGTCTGCCTATCTCTGCTAATCTACATTTTCGCTTGTGACTTTCCTTTAAAAATCAAAAACAAAAACAAAAACAAAACCAGTGTATATTTACTATCCTCAGTATACCCTCTCACGAGCCTTTTCTGGTAGCACAGTTGATGTGTCCTGGCAGGCATCTACTGGTACTTTATGGAAACTGAGGATAATTTCCCCATCATTTTAGGCACTTGCTATTAAATTATTCTATACTTTATTATGCTTCTGTGGTACATAGTTAATGGATATGAGGAAACATAGGGAAACTAAGAGAGCCAGTGAAAACTGAAAAACTTGAAACACCTATAAAGTCCATAGTTTAAAGGATTAATCTTATAATGTCTAAATTCTTTTAGGGTTGAATTTCTGTGGCCTTAGTGTTTTCTGTTTCCTAAGAAAGTGGATAAGATATAGTAGTGTTTTATATTAAAAACCGGAAAGTGCTAGAGTGTTTTAAATCCAAAGGATCTTAAGTTTAAGTCTAACATGTAATATTCAGTTTAAGCTATAATGTAAATAAAACATGACATAAGACACAGCAGTCATCTTTTCAGAGCAGGAAGACTGAACGCTGGGAAGACAGCAGATCTCCACTGAATCAGGGAGTTTAGAGTTTAATTTCTCATCTGACCCTCACTGTGACTTAGATAAAGTCCATCTTGCTAGAAACTTCATTAATCAGATGAAGTAGTTCAAGAGTCAAGGAGTGAACATACTAGAAAGGGCCAGAAGAAACCCCGGGCCATAATTGCTGGTCTAGAGTTAGTGCCCTTTCCACTCTTGCGCTCTGGCCCAGGCACAAGCCGCTGGAGCTCCCAAGTGGTCCGCCAGTGAGACGCTCGTTGGAAAGGGAGCTCAGTGTTTTTGAAAGATGAAATTGAATGCCTGCCTGGCACAGCGTAGCTAGAGGACTAGGAGTGGTTCGATGAAGCTCATGTATGACCATTTTATGTCCTAGGGCACCTCGTTGTCTTACGTGTTTAGCCCCTAGAGCCAGAACGCCTGGGTTCAAAGCTTGTTTTTGCCCTGTCCTAGGTGCGTGACCTCCATCAAGTCATTCAAGCTGGGTATTGATTTCCTCATCAAAATAGGAGTAATAGTATTACTTCTACTTCATAGGATTATTGCGAGGATTAAATTATTTAACACGTGCAGAAGATTGATAACTTCCAGGGCCCACAAGGATTATTGTCTGTTAGCTGTAATTGTCATCTCTTATCATAAAGGGATTGTGATAGATGACTGTACTGGTGATAGTATAATCATCTGATCGAATACCCTAATGATTAAGAATTGTAGTCTCTTTACTGTTTTCTTGTTTCCAAAAGGGAAACGCTACTGCATTTTGCATTGTACTAACCTAAAAGAGCATTCAGGGTGTATCTGAACAAGAGAGGGGGTTCTAGTGGTGTGTTCCGTGGACACATATCCATCCCGATTCATACTTTTAGCAATGTCATTGATGGAGACATAGAAATCATGCTTTTCAGCTTTGTAGCTTACATAAAGTTGTGATAATTGGCTAATATGATAGATGGCAATAAGTATTTGAAATTATTTTTAACGAATTGGAGCAAACCAAAAGATCTACCAAAGTGCCTTTAGCAGGATTGTAACCAGTTGGGATGTAAAAATACTCAGTCAGCAAATCCAGCAGCCAGTGAAACAAGCCAGTGGCCATGCCGGTTCTATTTCATTGATCCTGGGACCTTGTTTACTTTTAAGTCACTGTGATCTTTTATGCCACTAGTTGGTTAGTCAGACCTGACTTAAGTCTGCAAAAGCTTTAAGACTGTAGAGAGAATGTTCTTGATAGAAGAAGGCAGCACTAATGTTGATGAGACCGCTTCTTTTTAAAGCTGTTGGATTTCTGGCCCACAGCAATATGTCGTGGGAAGAATTAGACAAGTTTACTTAGTTGTTCATGTGGGTTGTGCACCCGCCGCCCCCATCCTTGTGCTTTGTGTGGACCCCACCTGGGAAGCGGCAGCTTTAATGCCTGAGCCAGCAGGGCATGTGCACAGACACATTCTTTTTCCTCTTCCTCTTTCCCCTAAAGGTTAGTTTCAGAGTTCATGACTCTTTATCCCCAGATAAGACAGCATTTTCTACTAGAAACAAGGACTGACATTATTTACATAACACTAATTATCAAATTCAAGAAGTTTGTTTTAATATCGGTATGTATTATTCCCTAATTCACAGTCCATATTAAAGTGTTACGGATTGTCTTAATAACTCCTTTATGGCAATTCTCCCAAGTCTAGAATTAACGCGTCACATTTAATTATAATTCTTTGCTTTCAATCTGTCGGCCTTTCGTTGTTTTCCATGATTGACGCTTTTCGAGGAATATAGGCTTAGTCCTGGGACCTTGTTTACTTTTAAGTCACTGATGACCTTGTATGCCACTAGTTAGTTGGACCTGACTTAATGCTGCAAAAACTTAAAGGCCCTAGATTGTCCTTTAATTGGAGTGCGTCTGCTTGTTTTTCTTGAGTTGACACAGGATATGTGTGTTTTTGGCAGGTAATGTGTCCTTATATCAGGAGGCATTATTCGTGATATTAATTCGCTTTGATCACTTAGCTGAGAGATTTTTTTCTTATAAGGGTAATTCTTATAATTATACTTATAATTAATAAGTATCTCTTGGGGGAGATACTTTGAAACTGTATAAATATCCTGTTCCTTAATAAACTATCCCTCAGTGGTTTTAGAATCCTAAGGAGCATTTTTATATCAAACATTTGTTAAGGTGAGGTTCTGCATGCTAGTTCCTTTCCTTGATTAAAAGCTTGAGAAAACAGTTTTTATTTTAAAAACTGTTACAGTACCTTGTAACTATTCAATATTGACTCTGACCTTGAGCTGCCCAGTGCCAGATTGATTACATTTCTCATAATAGACTTTGTATAGCCAGCTTGAGAAGGATGATCTGTACTGGTGTGTGAAAATTAAAAACGATCACTAAATGGGCTGAGTAGGCATTCTTAGGCCTCAGTCCAGTGAGATAGGAGAAGAGTATTAACAATGTAAAGAGCTTTGATCATCACTAGCACTTGTTAAATGTATAGTACAATTCTTCCATTTAAATTTGCATTTGCGATGAAAGGAAATTTCTGGTGGTGTTCATCTTTCACTTGTCTAATGTCTAACTGACATTTTTTTCTTATCATCCTAGTACTTAGCCATGACTCATGGGATGTCACCTCCATTCTCTTAAGAATTAGGTCAGGTTTCTTGTAGATCTTGTCGCATTGCCACTTGGAATTTAGCTGAAGGAAAGAAACGAAAGCCCAATGATTTGTTTAGATGACTCTTCATTGAGGAGGGCTTACTAGAGTCAGTGAAGCAGAGTAGAGCGTCCTCATTCTGGCATTTGTTTTGTTTTCTCTTCTGCTCTGAGGATTTCTCATCTACCTTTCACTGTCCCGTGTCCTTAGCAGAGATAGCAGCTGATCATTCAAGTTCCTCTCTCCTCAGTTTCTGGCTGAAATTTCATAATTATCAATAACTTACTTTATTTGTGCCAGTCGTGTTACTCAAGAAAAATGCAGCTTCCTCGCAAGGGGCTGGACAGCCGCATTGCCACCATCTAAACATGAGAATCGAATGTTCAGAACTTTCCCCTGCCCACTACTTTGAGAGATGCTTGCTGTTAAGTGAGACAGTAATAGAGTTTGCCTCGGGGACAGGAGAAGCCGACTGGGGTCTTAATAACCAGGGACTCTGAACATTTTTAAGTGCTAAATTTTTGAAAGAAGAAGGGGAAAGAGTCTTGAAAAGGGAGCAATAAGAACATTTAAAACATACCTTCTACTTACTCCACAGTTTTCATAGCTCTGACCCTGGTGGACTGGTCTCTAGAATCTATAGAACACAGAGTTAAAAAAATCCGTGCTCTGTTCAACCAGGTATTGGTGATGGGCATCCCTTTGTGGAAGACTCTTTTCTCCACAAAATATGCACCAAAGACACACTTTACACGTTTCCTGGCTCCTATCGCATCTGCAGGTGTCGCAGGGATGATGTACGGGACAGCAGTAAAGCCTGTATAACTAGCTCAGCCAAGTTAGTCCAGACTTTTGCATGCAGGTAAGGTATGAAATTATCAGTTAGTGTAAAGGCTACATTGGTCGCGGGAATAATTTTCAAGGTCAGGTGATTAATTATGGCCATTGTTCCACAGAGAGACATTGTACTGTTTCCAAAGAAACCTGTGTCTTGTGAAGCTTTGTTGTTTTGCCAGGTGTCACTGGCTCATTTTGGTGAAATATGTACTCTGGAACGGATCTTTTGCTAAGTCCATCCTGGATGATAGCTCTGAAATACAGCTGACAGACTGTTTTTCAACCCTGATGAGAAAAAAATTATTTTTCGCTTTTCTGTGACCAGTTAAAAGAAGATGGATGCACAGAGTTCAGCCAAAGTCAATACCAGGAAGAGGAGGAAAGAGGCACCTGGACCCAATGGGGCCACAGAGGAAGATGGAATTTCCCCCAAAAAGCCACGCTGTGCAATTGTAAGTGAAGTTTCTTTGTTGAGCAGTAACCTGACTGGGAGGAGAAATTGATGCAGCATTGATGATATCAGCATTATAAGTCTCCTTAAATAGTGGAAAGAATGAACAGTTAAGTGTGAATTTACATAGTTGTTAGAAATCTCATCTTCCCAGATTATAACTCACAGCTCTTTGTGCTGGAATTGGAAAAAGAATATTAGGAAAATTTGGAGATTAGGTTAAAGGTCAAATTCAAACTAATTAACTCAAAAGATTTAGGCTCCAGGCAGTTATCTGATCTTGATATTCCCTGGCCTAGTTGTCTTTGTCTTACTCTCTTTTTCTCTCACATCATTCCTCCACTCTCTCACTTGTTATGTCTTCGATGCGAACCCTTTTTGTTACTGCCTCCTTCTATTTCTTTATCTCTGGGACCTTGTCTTTGTACTGCCTGATTGCTGCCAAGCCTTCGATAAACCCCCCGCTCCAAACTGCTCATCCTGTCTCAGGAAGGGTATTCCGCTGGTTCCCTTCCTCAAGTTTCCTCTAAAAATCATGTCAGAAGCTGTGCCCTGGTGGAACAGTGGTTGGGCGTAGTCCACATACATCTCAGGGTCCTGCGTTCGTGTCCCGGGGCGGGAACAGCCAAAGTGAACAAAGTGCTTCTTCCTCCTCTCTCTTCCTGCCTCTGCTCACTTTCTCTACTGCCTGTACCTTTAAAAAAACATAATGTCAAACCCACTTATACACAATTTAAATTATTATTGATATGCAATATTACTATGAAATTCATGTTTTAAAATCGGAATGACAGAATTCTATATTTCTTTAACTATATTGACCATTTGCCATTGACCAAACCTCAGTTTCCACTGATTAGTTCTAGAGATTTATAGCCCAAAGAAAAACACATTTCTTCTCTGACACAATTAATAGTTGTTCTAATCAACACTCTATCTTGAGCAGTAAAAGTAACCACTCCAAAATAGGAGGCATATGTTCCTGGCCTAGTATTGATGATATTGATGGGGCATGTGTATTAGTTTCCTCTAGCCGCTGTGTTTCCTCGGATTAACCTAAAAGCAGTGCAGTGTATCATCTTACATTTCTGGAAGTCAGAAACCTGAAACAGGGTCTCAGGGCTGAAGTCAGAATGTTGAAAGGCCTGGAGTTCCGAGGGCAGAATCTGTTTTGCTGCCTTTGTAGCTTCTAGAGGCTGTTGTCCACATTGCTTTGGTCGTGGCACCATAGAGAAGCACATCTCTGACCTCTCCTTCTGTCATCTTGCATCCTAGTTCTGACTCTTCAATCTCAATCACAATCTCTTTGTGATTACAATGGACATATCTGGATAATCCAGGATAATCTCCCTGCCTCAGAATCCTTTAATTTAATCACATCTGCAAAGCCCCCTTTGCCCTGTAGTAGCCTTAGTCACTTCCCTTATTCTAGGGAATAAGATGGAGATCTCTTTAGGGGGTTATTCTGCATACCACAGCAGGTAAGCTCAGAAGATGACTCAGCAGTCAACAAAAGAGGGGGCATTGTTAATTTTTGAATGTTTTTGGAGAATTTAGATGCGGGGTGGTGGTGGCCTCCAGCATTCTCACTTGGAAGTTAAGACAAATTATAACCAAGGAGGTGAAACTCAATCATCATCGCTGAAAATAAAGCAAAGAAAGCCAGTCTTAGTGGAATGGAATCTGAGAAGATTTACATTTCTTGGTCCTTAGAAATCTGAGGAATGTCAATACTCTAAATAACTTTGCTTTTTTAACATTCATGTCACAAATCAGTTGAGTGATTTTCTCCCTATTCCACATTCCTCTCTGGTGCACACTATTTAGCGCGGGCTGTTGGTCAAAGACTCACTCATCCAGCTGGCTGAACCGACCCTAATGGAGAGTGTCTGCTGGAGAAACGTGCCTGTCATCTCCATTGTACACCTGTGCTTTCTCTCTTTGAACGTCTTTCAGCTCTGTAGCCAGCGGAGGAATTGTACCTTTTTTAAGATCTTATGTTCCACCATTTAAATTGGGTAATTAATGATTTTTACTATATTCATAGAGTTGTGCAACCATCACTGCACCAGTTTTAGGGCAACCCCCCCACCCCCAACAAAAGACGCTCCTTGCCCATCAGCAATCACTGCTCGTTTACTCCCGACCTCTCAGGCCTCTGGAAATTACTAATCTACTTTCTGTGCCTGTGGATTTGCCTATTCTGAGCAGTTCATATAAATGGCATCATATAGTACATGGTTGCTTGTTCTGTTCTTTTCAGTCTTTTCAAGATTCATGTAGCATGTATTAGTGTTTTGTTTTTTCAAGAGGAAGAAGGCAGGCAGAAATGAAGACAGCAAGCAGGAAGGAAGTGCAAGGGGGAGAAGCATTCTGTTTATTTAGTTGTTCATTTTCAGTTGTTCCCCTTGGTCAAATGGTAGTTCCAATTTTAATTTTTTGAACAACCTAGCTTCCTTCTGTGTGGCACTTTGCATTCTGTATATTAATGATTTGTCTCTCTTCTCTATCTGTGAACTTCTTAAGAGCAAGGTTATCTTTCATCTTTGCATCTCCAGTGCATCTCCGGGACCATGAGCCTGGGTCCTTGAGCTGTGTATGGACCATGTCCCAGGATCAGATTTGCCCCCGATCACCAGGGCATGCCTGCTTTCTTTTTATTGCTAAATTACCTTCTGTCGTACATCACATTCCACATTGTATTTATCCATTCATTTGTGGGATTTTGGGTTGAACAGGCATGATTTTATCATATGCAACGTATCAGCCTGGCAGTAGGTACTAGGCATGTAAAGATGAAGGCCTTCCCTTTGAGAGCTATGAGCACAATCCACAACTCTGTAGCTCAGAGCTCAAACAAATCCTTAGCCTGGCCACAGAACGATGGTGACCAGAGGGGAAGAGGGTATGGGAATGAGGCTAGGGAGGTTGCGCAGGTAGAAGGGTTGGTTATTGGTGGGGGCAGCTGGACACTTGGTAGTGGACAGCTATGGCATATACAGTGAGTAAGAGCTAGAGTGGAAGTTCAGAAGTAGAAATTGTTTATCAACTTGCAAGAAATATTGTTGACGTTTAAAGTTCAGAATGAGAATCTGCAATAGATGAGGTAAGGGCCTGATCATGGATGATGTTTTATGTTGTGCTAAAGAGTTGGAACTTTATTCTGTGGGTAATGTGATCAGAAAGATCATCCTTACAGCTTTGGGAAGGATGTGTTGAAACAGGGATAGAGAGAAACCAGAGGACTGGCGCACCCTGGTGGCCAATTGGATAAGGCCACCGGATGGTCTATTCATGGAACCGAAGGACCCAGGTTGGGGAACAATCCAGAAGAACAGCTAAATAGAATAAATATTTCTTCCTCCTCTCTTCCTTCCTTCCTGCATACTTGCCTTCATTCCTGCCCGTACCTTTCCTTTAAAAAGAAAAAGAGAGAGAGAAGAGAAGAAGAGAAAGAGAAAGAAACCAGAGGACTAGTTGTGAACTTGAAATAATTCAGGTCGGAGATGATAATGCGGGCTTAAACTAAGACTGTAGATGCAGAGAGGGTGAGATGAACTTTTTTTAAGGGGTAAAAAAGAAAATTCTTGAAAATGATCAGGATGCAGAGGGTAAGAGTTATTAAGGGTGACGCCTAGGTTTCAGTCTTGGGTAGATTGTTGAGATGGGGCACATTTCACTCAGGTAGAAATCCAGGAGGACCTGATTTAGAAGGAATATGATGATTTTAATTTAGTATTAGGCCACCTTAGAAGGTCTTTAAGATATCCATATAGTAGTTAGATGGATTAAGGGAGAATGATTGCTTTTTAAAATTTTTTAACTTAACTTTGTTTTTAAAACATCCCCAGGGAGCGGAATCTTTTTGTTCTGTTCCTTATTCCTTCTAATCACACCACATAGCATTCCTCTTGACTCTGTATCGCTTTTCCCCATGGCATTGTTGACATAGTTTGGATCTCAGGAGGACCTGTAACCATTTGTGCAGAGTGATTGGGTGAAAGGGAAATGCTTTTCTATGGTATTTTGAGACTTTTTGCTGAAAAATATTTAAAAGTACCTGGAAGTAGACAGAGTACTAGGTTGTCAGTATCTAGTCCTGGTCTTGCATTATTTGAGTCATCTCTACTTTCTTATTAATAAGGACAGTAGTCACTTCTATTTCACGGAAATTTTGGGACCAGTGAGTTCATGTCGGTGAACATAATGAGGAAAAAGGGATTTTTTTCATACTTTTACTGAGAAGTAGTTAACCCACATCACTGTACCAGTTTAAGGTTTACAGCATGATGGTTTGATTTACATGTAGTACATGAAATGATTACCGCAATAGGTTCATCCATCTTCTCATCCATCTTCTAATATAGATAGAATAAAAAGAAAAGGAAGAAGCAAAGAAAAAAAATGAAAAAAATTCTCCTTATGATGAGAACTCCTAGGAATTCCTTTTACGTTTCTTACTCATCACACGCAGTGTCAGCTATAGTTGCCATGCTGTGCGTTATGCCCCTAGTGCTGATACATCATGTAACTGGAGGTTTCTTCCTTTGACCACCTTCCTACAATTCTTCTTTCCCTACCCACCACCACTAGTCGCCATAAGTCTGATCTCTCTCTAGTTGTTTTCGCTTTTAGATTCCACTAGTGAGATCAAAGGTATTTGTCTTTCTCTGTCTGACTTATTTCCTTATCATAATGCCTTCAACATCTATCCATGTTGTTACAAATGATTGGATTTCCTCATTTTTAATGGCTAAATAATATGTGTTTGCATAAATACAACAGCGTCTTTATCAGGTCAGCCCCTCATGGACAGTTAGGTTGTTCCATGTAGGAAAATGTTTTTATATAGCAATATTGCACCCAGAAGATCATTCACAATTGAGGGGAAGATAATGATCATTATGAGTCATAATTTTTAGTTATCATTTACATAGATTTAGAAACTTCCTATAACAGTGAGAAGCTAAGATCTTAGAGTAAAGCAATTCATTTAACTTTGTCGAAATGATAATTAAATGGCAATAGAAATGAAACCTGTGTTCCACCAAATGGAAAAGAAAATGAGCTAGTAGTATTGATGATGAACTGAATTTGTTGAGTGTCTACTCTATGAAACATTGTGCTGGTTACTTCACATATGCCATGTTATTTACTTTTCAAAGTAAGCGTGTGGAGCCTTTATTATTATTTTCACTTTATAGAAGATGAAAGCTTTAGAAGCTTACTGTAATTTCACAGCTATTAAATGATAGAACTGGGATTTAGATCTAACTTTCTTCAAGTCTCGCTCCTTGTGAAATGCTTCACACCCAGGTCATCAGAAGACTTGAAGGCGGAATTGTTCTGCAGGGCACCCTTGAAGTGAAAATGAAGGATGTGTGTGTTGAAAGGACCTAGGTAGGAACACTCAGTCCTATTTTCATAACCCCCCGCTTGTAGAGACGCTGTTCTAGCACTGCCCATTCTAAAGGCAACCCTAGAGAGAGAAAGATTTTGCTTATCTGTTAGTGCCGAAGAAACTTAGGTTGCATCCTCTATACTTAGAAGGGACCGACTCAGCACAAACTCTAGCCAAGTGGGACAGCTGTGCTTGCTTTCTGCTTGGAGCATGTGCGGTGCACAAAGAAAACTGAAGAAACAAAGTTCTGGAAGAGAAGGGATTTACCATGTCTTTTAAAATTGAGATACAGTTCACCATTTTAACTGTCTGAGAGTATACGGTTCAGTGGTTTTTAGTGTATTCACAGCGGGATGCAGCCATCACACTATCTAATTAAAGAACACTGTCATCAGCACAGAAAGAAACCCTGTACCTGTTAGCAGTCACTCCCATGCCCCACCCCCAACCTCCTGCAACTACTAATCTACTCTCTGTCTCCAGGGATTTGCCTGTTTAGGACACTTCATATGCACAGACGTTCTACGTCTAGTCTCATTCAAACTTCTCTGTGTTTCATATGTACCTCCATGTCCTACTTTGCTGTACTGAGAAAATTGAAGTTATCAGATATAAATTGGCACATCTTTCCTCCTTTACATCCAACATTGTTTTATCAACTTTCCTTTCTTCTGCTTTTAGAAAAATGTAATTCTTTTTAATTTCTAGGACTAACCCTCCTCCTCTTCTCTATTTTACCTTCTCCTCTTCCCTCTCCCCTCCCTTACCTTCTCCCCTTCTCATCTCACCCCCTCTCCTCTCTCATCTCATCAAACTTACAAACTGTTTTTGAACTGAGTTACTGCTTCTTAGTCTGAGACAGTATTTTTTTCTTTTCACCATATTCTGTTCTTTACAAAATCTTTTTTTATCTGTCTCCCTTTCTAGTCTCACTGCACCATTAATGAGAAAATCCCTAATCCATTTCCTTCTCCCTGTAGGAACATCTGAACAGATAGTTTTCTAAGTGTGCAGACTAAGGTATCCTGGCAAACTGGCTCATTGGGAGGAGAAGGAAACCTCTGATGAAAGGAAATGCTGATATCTTTGGCTTATTTCAAGCTGTCAGAAATTTAATAACAGACCCACAAAATTCCTGACTATTTAGCGGTGGCCTCCAACACACTTTCAGAGACAAATAGAAGCCTGTCTTTTGTCTGCAGGTGCTGTTGTTAATAAGCTTGATTTTTCTCATATAGAATATTTTACATCTATACAGTATATATCATATATATGAACCTTTATTGAGATGTAATTCACATGCCATTATGATTCAAGTGCCCATTTGAAGTGTGCAGTTCAATGGTTTTTAGTAGATTCACAAACTCGTGCAACTGTCGTGATAATCAATGTAGGACATTTCCGTTACTTCAGAAAGAAACCCTTACGCATTAGCAGTCACTGCCCCGTGTCTCGCAAACGCTCCTAGTGCTCATCTCCCCTCGCCGCAGATCTGCTTTCTGTCTGTCTCTAGACGTTCCTATTCTGGACACATAAATGGCATCATGCAAGTTGCTGCAACTGGCTTCTTTCACTTGGATGTAATGTTTTCAAGGTCTGTGTGTAGCAAGGTTTGTGTATAGTACTTTATTCCTTTGGTTGAGGAGCGTCGTGTGTTTCTTGCGGGAGGTCACGCCACTCACACAGTGAAGTGCGCGAGTCTTCAGTGCGCTGCTCGCTGGTGTTTGCCTGTGTGTGCACGCGGTCGCCGTGCTGTCAGGAGGCCCCCCAGCCCCGCCAGACATGCTGTTTGTGTTCTGGTTTCCTTTTGCACATAGATGAGCTTTGCCTGCTTTTGACGTTCATAATAGAGGGGATCACAGAATATGAGTTATTTTGTGAATAAGCATATACCTTTGGAAACACACACGGCTGTTAAGCAATCCTTTGAGTTCTCATTTCCAGAGGATAAACTTCTCTAACCTCATGTGTCGGGGAAATCTCTCAAACTTTAGAAAATTGCACGTTCGTTTTTGGGCCCGTGGTCTGTTCTTATCTCTTTTTAAAAGTGCTCTAAAAGAGAATCTCTCTGTCTCGCGCACCTCTCCTGAAAGTGAATGTTTTGCTTATATTATAACTAACATAACTTAAACCAAGGTTATCTAAATGATTTTTAAAAGAAATAGGTTTTAATTTTAGAACCTAAATTTAGAAATCTGTCCTTATCTGAAAACCAAACAAAGCAAAACAATGTCTTTCTAGTCTGTGTTCAACCCGACCATAGTGTGATCTGTTTAGAATTTAAGATTCTAGGTGAGCATCATCTGGCCCAACATAAATCCAAAGGATTAGATGAGAATATTATGAACAGCTTATGCCCCCAAATTTGACAATTTAGATAAAACAGCTAAATTCCTAGGAAGAGACAAATTACCAAAACTGACCCAGGGTGAAATGGAAAATCTGCGTAGACTTTATTTCAAGAAAAAAATTGAATCAGTCATTAAAAATGTTCCACAAAAACAAGTTCAGGTTCAGAAAGCTTCTTTGGTGAATTCTTTGAAAGCTTTAAGGAAGCTCTCTGCGCCGTCGTCATGTTCACAGCAGCGTTATTTAAGCCACATCACGAAGCAACCTGTGTGTCCATCGATGGATGGCTATGAGTGACTAAAGAAGTGTGCTGTATCTATCGTAATCATGTCATAATAGATGTGAATCAAACCATCATGCTGTATGTCCTAAACTGATACAGTGATGTATGTCAATTTTCTGTAATAAAACTGAAGAAAAATATAAGGAAGAAATAATGTCAATCCTATATAGACACTTCCAGAAAAATACTGACGAACAACACACTTCTTAACCCATTTTATGAGACCCATATCAAAGTCAGGCAAAAACATCACAAGAAATGAAATATGTATTTCAGTATGTCTCACAAACGTCCATACAAAAATCCTTAATGATATATTAAATTGAATATGGGAACATATAAACGGTTGGGTTTTTTTTTGTTTTTGTTTTTTTTAAAAAAAAGAGGAAGGAAGAAGCATTTCTTAAGGAAGGAAAGAAGGACAAAAAGGAAGAAACATTTTTTTAGTTGTTCATTTTTGTTTTCACCCTTGCCTCAGGTCTTGAACCCAGTCCTTAACCTCTATGTGGTCCGCACACCAGTGTCTCAGTCCCCTGAGTCACAAGGGTGTTCCCTATATAAAAAAATTTCTACAATCTGACCAAGAGGGATTTCACACAAGATTTCAAGGTTGGTTTAACATTCCTAAAAGCAATTAATATAGCACAATATGCCATATTTAATAAAGTATAAGACAAAGCCAAAATATGACTATTTCAATAATGTAAGAAATGTGGTGCTCCCTGGTGGAATAGCAGTTAAGTCCTCCGTCTCCAGCTGACACAGTCTATATATGTCCCATGTTCCTGGGTTTGCATTCTGGGACGGGGAGGAAACAACCAAGGAAAACAACTAAATTGTAAAATAAATAAAAATGCTTCTTCCTACCTGCCTCCTGTCTGCTCACCTTCATTCCTACCTGCATCTTTCCTTTAAAAAAAAAAAAAATTGTAAGAAAGGGCATTTGACAAAATCTAGCACCTATTCCTTATAAAAACTATCAACAAACTACAAAAAGTAGATACCTCCATCTGCTAAGGGGCATCTTTAAAAAACCTACAGTTAACATCATTAATGGTGAAAGATTTCATCCCCTCCCACTAAGATTGGGAACAATGGAAGAATATTTGTCTCTGCTACTTCTTTTCAAACATAGACTAGCGAGTCCAATTAGAGCAATAGGGATTTAAAAGAAAAGCATCCAAATTGGAAAGGAGTAAGTAAAATTATCTTTATTCACAAATAACATGTTTTCATATGTAGAAAGTTCTAATAAATCTACTAAACAAGCTGCTAAAACTAATAAGTGTAGTAAAATCACAGGACAAAATCAATATACCAAAATCAATAGCAAGTACAGACACACATATACACAGATAAATTACATTTCTATAAGCTAGCAAGGAACAATCCAAAAATAAAATTAACAGTTTCTTTCACAATAGCATCAGATAGAACAATATATTTAGAAATAAATCTAACAAAACTTTAAGTGAAGCTTTCATTTATGGAAGAAAAAGCACTGGCACTCTTATTTCTGCTTTGCTTCTCAGTAATTGCATGTGATTCATATAACTTTGCTGAACCGCATTTTCCTCATTTTTGAATCGAGGGCACAGCTTTGTGCACTTGCCCCCCAGGGCTGCTGTAGCACGAGAGCAGGTCTTCAGCATACAGCCTCGCAGAGTGACGATTGGACTGAATAGAGCGCACAGGACCTGTTTGCCTCCCCAGGCCCTAGTCGTCATGGTATGAAAATGCACTTGGCGGTGCGCTCTTGTGGATCAGGCAGCGGAGACGCTGGTGTGTGAATCACATGCGATCCAAGGACCGGGGCTTGAGACCCGGAGCAGATGAAAAAGCAACATATGAACAAGTAAATAAGTAAAGACGCTTTTCCTCTCCTTCCTCGCTCTTTATGAAGAGAAAGAAAATGCGCTCATGAACCTTTGCAGGCTCGTCACCGTGGACCCGGTTTGTGGGGGCTGTGCTTGGGTTCCAGTCACCTCGCTCAGTCTTACTCTGAATTCTTATCTTTCATTCCTCGATTTACCCATTTGGTCATTTCGGAGGACTTTTTTTTTTTTATGTTATGAAGTTTTAGGAGGAATTTAAATTACAGCATATTGAATAACTGATTTTCTTTAAAGATGCCCTTGTTTCTTTTAGTATTTCAGCTTGTACCATTGAATTTAACTTTCTTTAACTTTTCTTAAGGGTTTACGAGAACCAGCTCCTTTTTCTGATGAAATTGAAGTAGACTTTAGTAAGCCCTATGTGAGGGTAACAATGGAAGAAGCCAGCAGAGGAACTCCTTGTAAGTAAACGTCTAATTATTTTACTGTTTTACTGTTGATTTAGCATTCAATTGTATTGGTCAAATATAGAGCTACTTTCTATGTTCTTCCCTTAGTTTACCTTGAAAGCTTGTAGTGGGAGGGGTTCCTCCCACCTGCCTTGCATTTCTATTTGGGAGGTTAGCTGTACTCCGTAACATTTCATTTTTTCTTATTATTATGCACTTGTTTTCCAGGATGTTGTCACAGCTCTGAGCTCTCGTGGAACAGACAGTAAGAGATTAGCCTGCACTGGATTATAATCCTGTCAATTTTTATAAGGGTCCAAATAATATGTCAGACTGTCACATTTTAATAGCCTACAGAACTGTCCCCCAAATCTCCCTATATTCTATCAGTAAGTGCCCTAGCCATCACGTCTGCTGACTGATAGAGGAAGATACTCCAAGTTGTGAGATGCTCATCATTCAATTTCGTCTTTATTGATATTATACATTTCCAGGTTTTTAAAAAGACTTTCCTTTTTATTTTCAGAATCCATATCTTTATATACATGCTTTATTTGCATCATTAATTGACAGTTTTTGACCACATACATTGTTAATATATATTCTTGATACTCTCCCTGCTTTGGGTAATCGATCATCATAAACAGGAATTTCCAGGAGCATTTGTTCTGAATACAAAGTTCTATGGGAAGTTGTCCTTACTCTTCTATATGTTCTCTAATTCTCTCTCTTTTTTTCCAATCCTTTTTCAGTTCTGTCAAGATTGTGTTGTTTGCTCTGTCAACAAAGGGCTGGATTTAAGCCCAGCCAAGCACCAGGAATAAGTGGCAATGACAGCACCGATCTGCACGGTGCTGGGAGATCTCTATGGTCACATCTTAGCTGCCTTAGTGTGTGTGCGCGCTATGTTGTAACTGAGAAGTGGAACAGGACCAGAAACGAATGCTGAGCATTGTCAGGCCAGAGATTCCAATACTCCTCGACTGTATATTGTCTATATGGAGCATTGTTTGGGGGTCTTTGAAATTCCAGGGAATGCTTTCCTTTTGGAAAAGTCTTTCGGTACAGTTCATGTTGATCACAGCCCTTCTGACTCATGATATTATGTTCTAGGTTTGGCTCCTTTTTCTTGAATAATATGTAGGCTCATGGGATAGGATAATATGTAGGTAACAAGGGTAGCAGGGTGTAATTGTGGCAGGTCAGATGTAAAGTACCACTGAGCAGTTCAAGGGTCACCTTCAGGTGTGATGGTAGAGCCTCTGGAGGGCAGGGACTTCCCACGTACTAATGACACACCTTCAGACTGCTGTGCCACACGCAGGTTGGATCACATTCGTCATACTGCCCTTAGCTTGTTGCTAATCTAGCCACATCTCACTTGTGGTACATAGAAGTTAAAAATATGTGTACTATTCCCATGTTTTGAGTCTTGTAATAGTACTAGCTAATAAATCAAATTTTTAAAAAAATTAGAATAATAGAATTTTACAAGCAATCATCTTTGTGATTATCTACTTTATAATTTCTTCATTACAGACATAAAGAAATTAACATCCATAGAAGCTAAGAAGTGAAGGGTCCCCTGCAGGAGAGCAGGTAGTGAGAGAACTGGAACTCCAACCTCGGGTTTTCCATTCTTGTATTATTCTCACTCTGGAGTATGCTGGTCATTGTAGACGTTCGTCATAACCATTAGAAAACTGTCAGCAAACTGATTGCGTTTTAGGTAGCATAATCACAATTTAGCCTATAAAGTTTTCCAGTCTCATTTAATCTCTGGTTTTCCTGCTGTATCTCATGCTGCCTGTTCCTTTTATGGTAAATAACCAAGTAACTGACTATATTTATGCCAGTGCTGGACCAGGACTAGCCCAACAAGGAAATACAAATGCAGTAACATTTTTAAAATCAGTAACTGCTACAAGGGGCCACTCCCCCGCAGCCCCCTTGTTTGCACTGGGGCGTTAAGAGAACACAAGACTAAGTCTGTATAATCTAGAAACAAACTCTACCCGGAGAAAAAGCAGATGTGGCTTAAGATATGAGAAGATCATCTCTTTAGGAAGATGAAAAGAATCAGCAGTATGTTGTCTTGGAGAAAGGGAGAGAAAAGCAGAGTGAAGGGCAGTGGAAATCAATTAAGAGACCAAATATTTTTATAAGAGATATTTGAGAGAATACACCAAAAGAGACAAGAAGTGAAACACAGGTCTGTCCTACCTGAAGGAGGATGCCTGCTTTCTCAGCCAGCAGTAGTGCAGCCTTGTGACGTTTAATCCCCATCAGGACTATTTTGAGAATGAAAGGGGGCTGCAAAGCAAACAAGTAAATCAGAGAGTATAGTTGTCCTGGCCAACAGCCACTTGGTAAATGAACAGCTAATTCATGTTCTCTCTTCAGACTTTTTTGTTTGACCAGGCCCCCGTCTGGGCATTGGGTTAATATACAGCCTGGGTTTGCTAAAGACTTGGGGTTAAATCATGGAGAATTGAGTTAGGAGGTGGAAAAAAGATGTAAGAGAGCAAGAGACACTTGCCCTTCCAGAAAGGTTCCAGAAGGTGCAGTGGGCCTTAAGCTGGTGTTCTCCTCCTGGCAGGTGGGCCGCGTTCTCTGCAGAGAGATGAAACCTCTCTCATCTCACTTTGCCCCATCTCACTCTGCCTAATAGCAAAGATACCACAAACTCTTCCCTAACTTCTTCTGTTCTATCCTTTGTCTTTGAGGACCAAATCAAGGGAAATTGTAGCTGCTCTGGACTTGTTCAGGAAAGAGAGAAGTCTCTTAGTTATTTCAGGGTCATGATTTCTAGGACGTGGAAGAGAGATTATACTACTCAGATTTTGTTTTGCTTTGTTTTATAGATGAGGAAACAAGAGGCTTAAAGGGGCAGGAAGCTGGTTGGCAAGCTGGAGCTATGACCTTTCTGACTCTTAAATTCATCATATTATTTCTCAGTTTTTTATTGTCTTAGTGTATTTATTTCATTTAAATTTTTCATTTCCCATGTTGTAACATTCCCATATGACCTAACATTTATACATGTATATGTACATATAGATGTATGCAGGAGGGTAGAATGAAAAGTCTCCTCACCATCAGCATCCCTTTTACAGGCAGCCAGTGTTCCCAGTTACTTGTGGATGTCTAAGCAAGGAACTTGTATATCCTCTTGATGGGATTATCATAGTTTACTCAGATTTCCATTAAAATTCAGGTTGTTCGTAACTTTTGCAATTACAGACAATACTGCAATGAATAACAAGCATATTTACAAGTATATCTGTATAATAAACTCCTGTATTGAAATAGCTGGGCTGAAGGCTATGAGCATTTTCTGTTCGTCTTTTGATAGATGTTGCCTGATTGCCCTTTGTAAAATTTGTACCAACTTAGATTTCTTTAAGCAATGTAGCATTTCTGAGTTTAAAAGCTACTTATTTATGGATGAAGTTATCTGGGAGTAAAAACCCAAAACTCCCTGAGAAACCAGTTTCCTCCCCCTTAATTCACTGTCCTTAAGAGAGAGATGCACCATAGACCTACTTCAGTGCAGGTGGTGAGCTCCTTCTTTCCTGGAAAGCTGTCCTAGAAAGACATACCTGCTGCTTATCTCTGTTGCCATGGGGAAGTGGTGTTTGCTTCATTCCCGCAGTGGGGGTAGTTCGCTAGAACGTGTTAGCTTTATCACATGAATTATGATGAACTCTTCTCTCAGTCTCATTCTCACTGTGTTTATTTGACTTTGGAGTTAGTCTTGAATCCTCAAGAGGTAATTTCCTGACTTTTCCTTCAAAGTCCACTGCGCTCAAAATAAATAAACAGTCAGTTCTCTGTTATCCTCATCAAGGTAGATTAGAAGAAAAGCTCTAATATAAGTCCTAAATATTTGTATTTGATTTTCAAATACATCATATATCACCCTCTGCTAAGAAAGTAAATAACAGGCTCTCACTGTCAAGGAAAAATGACTCAAGGAATTCCAACTGTTATCTTGAGGGTGATTCTGGAACTGAGAAGCAAGAAATTGATATGTGGTGTTCACCCTTCTTTCTTAGCCTCTTTGGAGCATTTCCTGTTCTCTGGGCAATAGTAGGAGGATCTTTTTACAAAACAAATTATCAGTCATTGGTAATCAAGGCAGCTTGGAAATAAGAGAGCAGCGTCAGAGCAGTCTGTACTCTGTAAACACGACTGAAGTTTAAGCATAAACTGACGGTGAGGATTTCGAATTTAGTACCTAGCTGTTGTGTAACTCTTCCCTTTCCCTTCTAAAGTAACCTTAGAAAAAGCTAGCATGAAATCCAAATTACCTGAGCAGTTTCGTACAACCTGACTAAGAAAGTTAGTGCACCTGAGTGGAGGATCTTTGGCGCTAAGGAAGTCTGTCATCTGACTCCCATCGTCCTGCTCCCCCCGCAAGCCAGGTGACTCCCAGGGAGCACACCCCGAGAGGGCGCTGAATGTCAGACACTGCTGCTTCTGTTCATCAAACACAAGGCATTGACTAATATATTTCTGCGATTTTTTTTTTTTTTTTTGGATTAGGTGAGCGGCCGGTGAGAGTTTATGCGGATGGCATATTTGACTTATTTCACTCTGGTCACGCCCGGGCTCTGATGCAAGCAAAGAACCTTTTCCCTAACACGTACCTCATTGTGGGAGGTAAGAATGCAGCTGAGGGTGTAGGCGCTATCGGAAAAGAATTACAGTAGCCTTTTCCTTTGTCCTGTCTTTAAACTTGAATATAGTGGCTCTTGTTTGGGATTTTAAATGAAGGCTGTAGAAGGATCTAGAAGATGAAGCACATGAGGAGCTCCATGGTCACCGACTTGAGGTCTCTAGACCCTCTCACTCTGCTCAGCGGCCTTTCTGCAGTCACAGGAGCAGCATTGACTCCTGTTGCCGACTTCTGAGGAGCATTTGCTCTCAATTTCAGTTAGTCATTTTGTGACTCATTTAAATGATTAGTCATTTTGAATGAACTGAAGTACAAAAGTTAAGCATATATCAAGTGGACCAATCCAGTTGTATAAAAATATAGTAGGAAAACATTAAAAAATTTTAGTGAGTCCAGAAATGCATAGTAGTTTCATTCTCAAAACCAAAGACCTCAGTCCCCTTTGTCCTCACTTCTAAGTGTGAATGTACCATTTAATGAGTATCGCTGCTAATACTGAAGGTGTATCTTGGATTAGAACAAGTACTGTTGCCCAGCATAGTCCTAGGAGATGGAAAGGATGGGAAGCCTGGTGACTGAGTAGCGGGTAAGCAAAGCTGACTTACAGCCCTGTAATGTGTGAACTCAGTTTGCAGTGATGAGCTGACGCACAACTTCAAAGGCTTCACAGTGATGAACGAGAGTGAGCGCTACGACGCCGTGCAGCACTGCCGCTACGTGGACGAGGTGGTGAGGAATGCCCCCTGGACCCTGACTCCGGAATTCTTGGCAGAACACCGGGTGAGAGGCGTGCACGCGTCACTAGTGCTTATTGTGGATTCCCTCCGCTCTCAAGGATTCTGTTACTCGGCCTAGTTTTCCACTAGCCCTGTTTTATAAATTTCACAGAGAAGAGACGACAGTGCATTTATTCTACTAATGGAATAGTCCTCCTTGATATCAGATCATCTATAAGCATTTTTACATCCATTATTCTTAATTTCCTCCCCATAGCAATCTTAGAGGTAGTTATTCTTTCCACTTTGCATCTGAGGACAGGGCCCAGAGGGACCAAGTAACCCGCTCCAGGTCACACTGCAGGGGGCTAGACATTGAGCTCTTCATTATGCGACGACACCCTGCTCCCATACACGCTGGGATGTGTGCCTCCTCGTAGCGACATCTCTAATGAGCACAGCCCCGGCTGTGCTCCCGAGTTCACAGTTCAGGAAATAGGACAGATGAGCATAGACTTCTCTTATGTTGATTTAAATTTAGTTTCAGGGCTTTGATTTTGGACTAGAAATTGTGTGGGATCAGAAGCCAGGGTGAGTTCTCACTTTTCCTTTGTATTATAAAATGTCTTACCTCTTTTCTTTTTAGAAGCAGGGGCGGGAGAACCATTATAAAATTAATTTATTTTGGTTCCCCCCTTTACCCTATGTCCTTATACTCTAAACTGTCCACACCCCAGGTATCTCAGTCACCTGAGCCACAGTGGCACAACTTTTATGATTGAGATTTCTGCATCAGTACTTAGCAGCCAGTGGCTCAAAGGTGATGAGCAAGATTTTTCTCAGAATACAAGCCAGCAGGCTCAGGCACAGGAGGACAGAAGAGCATCCAAGTTCATTTTCTCTTTGTTAGAAGTGTATCTGCCATAAGTTTTGCTTGCCTACCTTTCTTATTTTTACTTTGCTGCCTATAGCTCCCAGACCAGCTCTCCAGGGGCGATTGTGATACTCGCTGATCTGTTAGCCACCTCGGTGGCTTCCACGAGTTGAGTGTGGTGGTGTCAGCAATTGTAACAGCAGCAGGCAGATGGCCTGTTCAGAAGACGCACGTAGTGAGGTTTAGCGTGTCTCTCAGAAGGATTGATCCCTGTGCCGTTGACCCGTTCTCACTGCTGCAGTGGGTCGTAACCTAACAGATCCTGAGACTGACTGTCTTTCGTGACTGGGTTTTACATTTCTCAGGAGTGCAGATATATGTGCTCCAGTGAAAGGCTTTGGTTGCTATTTTTATATTCCCTCATCTCACGGACTAAAAGAGAAACCAGTTAGCAAAGATGTGACCTCTTTCTCATACTTTCAGAAGCCCTTGTTTGACATCCTTACAGACATTGGAGGGTGGGGAGATGGCCTGTCCTCTTGCTTTGACTCCTCTCAGTGAGTAGCTCACCAGTGAATCCTCCAGCCCCGTTCGCCCAGCGTGGAGGCGGCAAACATGGTCGCACTGCCATGGGACTGGGACAGGTAGCCGGAAAGAAGCTGGCCGGCCTCATGTGATCCATGAGCAGTTAGGTTTGCTTCGGCCATGACGCATGGAATTAATGAGCAAAGCGAGGCACAGTAAAGAGAGAAAGCCCATTTGGAACCTGTGTTTTGCTTGCTGTCCTCTTTCTGGGCTGAGAGTGTTACTAGTTCCTGCTGCGTGGCAGTTATCCGGTGGTTTAAATGATGTTTCTTTATGTTCAGATTGATTTTGTCGCCCATGATGACATCCCTTATTCTTCTGCTGGGAGCGACGATGTTTATAAACACATCAAGGAAGCAGGTGAGCGAGCCGATGTGCGCCCTCGCTTCACAGAGGCTCAGGGCAGCTGCCGAGGCTTGACCACACTGATATTTCATGGAGAAAAGTTTACACACTGAGAAATTCAACATCCACTTTCATGTGGATGGATAAGAGGTTAAGATGAGCAGCAAATGACATCTACCATCTCTAAGTCTAAAATCTACTTTGACAGCTCTCTTAGTGGCAGGAAACCTTTCTCCATCCCCAGTTTTTATTGCTATTAATGCCATATAGCTCCTCCTTCCCTTTACCCTACCCTGTGACTGAGTCCCCCTCCTGCATGCCGATAACTCCAGGCTTCACTTAGTAACAGCAGATTGGGCTTTTTGAGGAAAGGAAAGGAGTGTTTTCTTCAGTTTCCATCTGAGTGAACCAGAATGTCACAGCGTCTGTGTGTCTTCTCGGGTTAGGCATGTTTGCTCCAACACAGAGAACAGAAGGTATCTCCACGTCAGACATCATCACCCGAATTGTGCGGGACTATGACGTGTACGCCCGACGGAACCTGCAGAGGGGATATACAGCGAAGGAGCTCAATGTCAGCTTCATTAATGTGAGTTTCAGCCTCGTCGTAGAGTCCCTGGTCCTATAAGACATAGTATGGCCTTCCTTTGCTTCTGCAGCTGAACTTGCTTCAGTCTGCTGCTGTCATGACCTCCAGAAGCTCAGTGAAGGCCTCTGTCATGTTACCATACTAAATTCTTTACAAAGAGCATAAAACAGGCATTTTCCGCATTTATGGTCCAGCATCAACACATTGACATAAGGGCATAAAGCCAACTAAATAAGACTGTAACTTACATAGTATAGTGTTTGTATCAAATATACTCAGCTTCTTAGCTTCTGGATTTTTATAATTTTTTGCTTGGATGGTCTTTTGAGAATCTGATGAAAACTCTGGGTCCTCTTCCTGTGTAGACAGTGACACACAACATTTTATGTACAATTTCTTAGGGTACATAGACCTAAGTTTCAAAATTTAATTTATGAAAGCCAAGTTTATTTTACCTTAATGTTGTCTTTTACAAACAAATTACTGCATGTTTTATATATATAAATTATATCTCAACTTGATTTAAAAAGAAGAAAAATGCTAATATACCTTCTGTATAGGTCATCTTATGCTCCCTTATCTGCTCTTGGCTCTACGAATTATAAGGAGAGGTGAAATCGTTTCATCAAAATATGATTTTTCTGTGCAGATGAATCCTAACTTCTGTTATTCACCTACTACAGAATCTTTACTTTCAGGTGTTTAAAAGCCTAAACATGTTCCCTCTCCTCTTTATGATATACTGGCTTTATGAGAGTTCTTGTGACTGAATACTCTCAGTTCCTAGCCCTACCTCCTTCATCTTTAGGGAAGCTGGTGGAACCAAAGAGTCTAATTTTTATTTTGCAAATGAGCAAACAGACCTGCATTTTTATTGTTTTACTTTTTCACTTAGACAACAGAAATTTATTTTCTCACTCTTCTGGAGTAGATCTGCAGATATTAACAAAAAAAAACAGCTCTTCTAAAATCACAGAATGACTCAGTGATGGAAGAGATGAATCCAGTACAGTCAACAAGTTAAGAAATTGATTTCTTCCATTCTCAGCCTATTGTAAAAGGCTTATTCTTGGTGATATGACGCAGTGGTCGTGTTGCTCTCACACAGCTCCATCTAGAATGGAGTTCGGTCCTGTTAAAAATATTTGTGTTCAAAGCTTACGTTTTGTCTTAAAAAAAAAAAAGCCCCTAACTTCCTTTTGCTTCATGCCTGTCTATTGCTGGCCCACCCCTAGATATTTAATTTAGTTTTGGGCTTCCACAGCATTACAGTTATTACACTTTTGTATAAGATGACCTTCTGGAGGATATTTATCTCTGGAGGATATTTATCTCTTCTTGTAATAGAGAGGTATGGGATAGATTAAAGCAAAGTGGAATTCTGAAGATTGAAAGGAGTGTCAGTTGAGTGCTGAATCATGTTGTTTCTTTCCTCTTTGGTAGAGAAGTTCAAAATAATATTTCTCTAAAGAGTTTTATTTCTTTATCTAGGAGAAGAAATACCACTTGCAAGAGCGGGTTGATAAAGTAAAGAAGAAAGTGAAAGATGTAGAGGAAAAGTCAAAAGAATTTGTTCAGAAAGTAGAGGAGAAAAGCATTGACCTCATTCAGAAATGGGAGGAGAAATCCCGAGAATTCATTGGAAATTTCCTGGAAATGTTTGGTCCAGAAGGAGCCCTGGTATGTCCTTTCCTGCTGGGCAATTTAGAGAATTTCAGGAAAATTTAGGGAATTTCCATGCTGTGGGAAGAATTATAGAATGCTTGAGCAGAAAGGGACACTGACATTAAAAATTATCTAATCTGTTCCCCTTATTGGGCAGAACTGTATTTCAACTGTCCCCAAAGAGTTCTTTAAAATTTTTACAGAAAGAGGTTACACATTCTCCTAAACATTCGTCAGCCTACTATCAAGCACCTAGTGACAAGATAAGTAAGTAGCCTTGTCGGCTTGCTTCTACATTGTAGTTGCAGACAGAAGTAAAGGAAAGAATAAAGAACATCTAAAGAAAGCTGTCTCTACTACAGGGTCACCGGATAAGGTGGGAATTCTGTCCTTGAACTAGCAGGGTCTTTTCAAGCCCAATGGAAGGCGTATGTGTAGAGCTATTCAGCAAGTGAGCCCTAGGCTTCATAGCAGGTAGGATGCGACCGTGAGAGTATTTGGATACTAGACTAGATCATGCAGGGAGAATATGGAATTTTTGGAGATTTCTAAAACTGGGATCGGTCCCCTTTTGTCTGAATTAGCTTATTTTGGCCTGGATACTAGACTACAAACCAAGAAGCATTCTAAGACTTCCTTTGACATAGATAGAAATTAAGGATTAGCAGTGCAGAGGGCACTCATAATTTGAAGTCTCAGGACCTCCGGTGGTGACTTGGTAGGAGTCCCTTCTAACTCTCCCTTTTGGTCTCCCCAGAAACATATGCTGAAAGAGGGGAAAGGCCGGATGCTGCAGGCCATCAGCCCAAAGCAGAGTCCCAGCAGCAGCCCCACTCGTGAACGCTCTCCATCCCCTTCTTTCCGGTGGCCCTTCTCTGGCAAGACTTCCCCACCCTCCTCCCCAGCAAACCTCTCCAGGCACAAGGCTGCAGCCTATGATATCAGTGAGGATGAAGAAGATTAATTTTCATCTCTCCTTTGCTCTTCCCACCCTCTGTCCCATCATCTTCAGAAGCTCTTTGTTGAATTCCAAATAGTGATCCCAACACTAACCCCAAGAACAGCTACAAAGAAAAGAGCATTGGGGCAAGAGGACCTAGGATTGGGAGGCCAGACAGCCCATCCTCCAGAGACATCACTCGCCCACACTAGAAGGAAGCTGACTACACCTAGAAGCCTGTGTGCACCCATGTCCCTGCCCACGGACTTTGCTTTACTGTTTATGTTCATGTGATCTTGACAGGGAAATTGTCATTTTTATTAATTTTTTTTAAAAATTACTCTTTCAAATATAGTAAGTAGAACTAATTTTTTGCCCCTGAGGAGTGGGCAAAAGGAAGTGCTGTAATACCCAGAGGCCTTTTCTTCTGATACACTCTAGTGTTTGCCTTCGATTCTGAGGCATATTGGCTTGCCAAGTCTTTCAGGCGATGAGCCATGCTGATGGGTGATTTGGGGGTAAATACCATAATTTTGATTTCCTTAAAAAACAACTAAAAGCTGAGAGACAGTCACAGATCCCCTAAATGTACTTCTGTGGGAAGTACACTGTGGCTGTGGGAAAAAGGAGGTCTGAGCCTAACTTTTCTTACTCCCTGAGGAGTTTCTTGTTGGATCCAATGGGGTCCATGAAGACACTGATGGGGATGGAACCAGGTCACATGGCATCAGCTGCGATTTTTCTGCTGTGTTCGTCTTCTCAGAAAACTTGCCCAGTTGTTTGGGAGCTCTTGTCTGTCTCTTTCCTGCAGTCTTCCTTTAAAGGAAGGAACCGTTTCCAGATTGCTGTGATGGAGGAGGGGAGTGAGACAACACTCAATCCAATATGCAGTCAGTTTAATGTTCCTGCCGGGAGATAAACCCTGGCCCTGCTACTCCTGTTTCCATGCTTATTACCTAGCTTTTTACAAGAATACTTTGTAAATGTCTGCCTTTTGAACATGATCTGTTCATCCATGTTGCTCTTAACCATACTGAATATTTAGAGAAATTTGCACAGAACTTGATGTAAAATCATAAAGAACCCCCCTGCCCTCTGCCCTCTTAAAAAAAACATTCTTGACTGGAACCACTCTCCACAGGGTGTGCTCTTTCTTCCTGAGAGTTGCAGTTGGCCCCGACTCCCACAGGATCGCATTGCTAGAACGTGGGGGCTCTCTCCCTGCACTGTGCCTGGCTGTCTGGTCCCCCCCCCCCCCCCCCCCCCCCCC
>RJWH01004949.1:0-30953 GCA_004363575.1 Solenodon paradoxus | reverse complement strand
AGTGTTTTCAGCTATGAAAACCACATTTTCTCTTCTCTTGCCCCTCTGCTAGGGCTGTAAGCAACTCAGTCCCCTCCCTAAACACTTTCGGGTAAAGCCTGCTCTTTGGCCTGAGGGTCTGAGGAAGAATCTCTGGTTGCCTGCATGGCAGGCCTCCCCATGCTCTTAGAACTCAGATCACCAGAGGACAGAGGAAGCAGAGGGGCCATCTCTTGTCCCGAATGTCTGTGGAGATTAAACTCTTGATTTCTCATGAAGTGCTATCAGATCTGGTTTATGCAAGCTTTGAATTTTTTTTTTTTTAACAATTGTTCATTTTTCCCACATTATACAGCTTCGTGTGATCATATATTAACTTTTCTGCCTCATCTCCCATCTTTGGGAATTCTGCCTGTTTCTGTCTTCTCCCCGGTAGAGTCACCAGCATAGCCCATCTGCTGGCGCCTGCAGTGTGCAGGCAGCATCCAAGTGCGTTTGGAAAGAGAAATACTCAGCACGTGGCTTTCCCCCTGCAGCCCCCTCCTCTTAAGTAACTGTCCGGGTCCAAATGTCCATGGGGTGCTTTAGGAATACGCTGCCCTTACAACTGACCTGCAGGCTGGTAAGTCTGTGAGACTGCTGGAGCCAGCATGTGCACCTGTTCTTGGGAAATTCCTTCTGTCGGGCCTCTCCTGTCTCAGTTTACTAACACTAGTATATTTTCAAATAATTTTGACTGCAAGCAAGTGTTTTATGATGTAGTGTGCTAGATACTTGTAATAAATGTGATCGTAGACAAGGAAGGGTAGATGGAGGGAGCTGTAGGATGATGCATTACGTGGTCATTTGTTCCTAATTAAACGAGGGTAGAGGTTTACGTACAGTAACCCTGCCTGTCATCCAGACCTCCTCATGCCGAGTCTGAGGCTGTGGAGCTGTTTCCCAGAGTCCCACACACAAAGTCGTCTGTCTGAACAGGCCCGGCGTGACAGAGATCGGCAGTCCTAAAAGCGGGCTGACCTCAGGCCGTTAGCAGGATAAAGGAGCCTGGACACGAGCCCTGCAGCTGGTGTCGAGGTGCCATTTCAGCAGTTACCTGGGGGGCACGGGCGGCTGAGCAGGTCCTGCTCTTTTCATCCACTCGCCTTAGTAGCGCTGACGAGGAGCGGGTGCAGCCTTAGAGGAACATAAATGCCATTTGTACGGCTGCAAATGCTGGTGGCAGTAGAGCCAAATGCCCTTATTTCGTGAGGCTCGTGAGGAGACTGCAAATCCTGAGCAGAAGGGAAAATAGGAAGGAGATGAGAGATAACTGCTGGCCTGTGGTGGTTGCTGGCAAGTTCCTGGGTGGCATCAGAATTACGTTTTTCTTAATTTACTTGTGAACAAGCAGTGGGTCAGGCAGTGTGACTGTTCCCCCACAGTGGCTCTTAAACAGCGCTTTTCTTACTCTCCTAGATTATCTTCATTTCCCGAGTTCACCGCCTTCTTCATCCTGTTGCAGATTTCAGATCTAAAATCCTTCCAAATCAATCCTCTTTTGCTACTTTTCTTTAATTCCCTAAAAGCCATCACTTCTAAATTTCCTATCAGCACACGCTCACCAGAAGTTAAATACAGGTAGAAAAAGAAAAAGCTAAACTCCCTTAACAATGTTTTTAACTAAAGGTATTTTTTTCAAACTTACCAATATAAGTATTTTTGAAGGTTATATTTTTCAAAGTCATATAATGATTGTTCTTGTTTTCTTTCATAGAATAGATTGTCATGGGATAAAGACTGTTCCCTAGCTTCTATTTTTCCAAACAAATAGTACATGTTCTTGGAATTATACTATTAATATCAATTTTCTTAAAAAGAAAGAAGCAAGTTTTCTGTCTGCTAAGTTTAGTTCGTACTCGGACTGGGGTAGACACACAGCGGCAGGCTCACGTTGGGACAGCTCAGACTGACTTCCTCTCGGCTTACGGTGGGCTTCCTGCGCCGCCTTCGGGAGGCAGTGTTTCCAACACAGGGACTTTATTGGTAGGTTATTCTGTACTGAGGACCCCGAGGAGAAGGAAGTCTTGGGGAACAAGTCTGGCCGTGGCACGTGAGCCCCGTCACATGCGCGTCCACAGGGACTCTGTCCTTATTTGCTGTTCGATACGTCATCTTCCTCTCTGAGTGCTGTTCAATTGCTCAGAGTCATTTTGACTTTTGTCATTTAGCCAAATAAAGGCAATGTGGTTTACCTAATGCTCCGTTCCTGTGCGTCGTTTTGTGTTTGAACGTGTGTGTATGCGGGGGCGCACGCGTGCGTTCGGGGTGCACGTGTGTATGATAGGGTGTCTGTATTTGAGCTTTTACCTATATTCTCAGTTCTTTGGTTTTTGTACCCTAGTTTATCTTCTCAAAATCAATGACCATGTTATCAAAGCGATATATATTTTTTGCAGCTGGCCACAGAAGGCTCAAAAAATCATTGTGCCACCAAAGTGGGGTCCCTGCAGGTCTCCCAGGTCAAATGTCAGCAGTGTCCTAGTGACATCTCTGTAAAGGAGTGTCTTCTCTCTGGTCCCCAGAGGCCTGGTTTCTTCAGGAATTTGAGCTGCTACTGTTTTGCCTGGCTGAGTTCTACTCCTGTTCGAGTCCCAATCTACCAGATACTCTTCCCGCTTTGATTTGCTTCGGGAAAGCTCAGTGACCTTTCAGTAGACAGGCTTTATGGACTAACAGTAGCATCCACAAAGACGATGTGCCTCCTTAGAGTTTCAGAGTCCATCCTGTTTATTTATTACAAAACTTAAAATAACTTTGCCAGACAAGATCTGAAGCAATGTCATCCTGTTGCCTGATTCGTTCATTCATTTCTGCTATCGAATGTGCCGTTACAGCCTGCGCTGACATGAGAAACCCTCCCCGGTGGTCCGCGTTGTGGGACACTGGCGAGAGCTTGTGCCTGTTCTAATGAGTACAGTGTCTCTGGTTATGCAAGCCATCCGCCTCACGCTTTGAGGTCCAGCTCCGGGTCTGGAGAAGAGAACGGTTCATATCCAACCTTGTTGTCTTTCCTCCGGTAGTATATTCGCGTCAACACAGTCATCAGGAAAGTCTCCACTACGAGGAGGTGGCAGTTCATCACTGCAGCAAGGGAGGAATGTAAGATACATTCTGTCAACAGAGGTGGCATCCCACTCGCAGCCCTGGCCTGTGAGTACGACAGCACACTCCCCAGCTCACCCTTTACCCAGACCTAGAGGTGCTAAGTTGCCATGAGTCAGGTTGCAGATTAAAGGTGGAGCCAGAACCAGAACTTGCTCTACCTTGTGAAATCAGAGACTAGCATTGAACTGCACTTCTTTTCTGTGCAGATAAACACAGACCTCTGCTTCCCAAAGACACACATTCCTCCCCAGTTGCTGAGGCTCCCAAGCATGGCTGCCTGCCTGGGCCCGGGACCGGCCTCAGCTCCTGGGGTTTGCAGCTCTCCTATATCATCGGAGAGGTCATGGCTGCCCAAAGCCTCTGCTGGGATTGGGTGTTCAAGCAGAAGGCAGACTGGACCAGACTCACTGAGCCTCCCCATCGCTCTACCCTGAACGGCGCTAGGAGCCCTCTGTGCTCACCTTGAGACCTGACTTTAGAAGAGAATGGAGGCGAACAAGCAATCTGCCCACCATTGGCCAAGACCGAGAAGATGGCTGGTTGCAGGGCCGTCAGGATGAGGAGCACCTGCGCGACGGGAAAGAGGCGCACAGGTGGGCCTGGCATCCGTGGCACGCCAGCCCACGGCCATACTTGGCCTTCCACGGGGCATTTGGCCCAGCTCTGTTGGTGCAGTTACAGAGGGTTGAGACACGCTTGGTTAAATTTTTGTGCAGTTTAAATCTTTAGGCAAATTACAATCCATTTGGTTGTTCTCCCGGCCCCGGGACGTGATCCCTGGTTCTTGGAATGTATGTGGACTGCGTCAGCCAGAGGCAGCAGACTTAACTGCTCTTCTACCAGGGTGTGCAGACCCCACATTTTTTGAGACTCCCCGACAAGCAACAGTAAGACCTGACTGGGGGCTCGTTTTTAGTTCCCGGTCTCAGTCATAGCTCTAAGGAGCACTCAGTGGAGAAGGTGGATGATTAGAGAAGACTCATTCCAGCCAGTATTCATTCCAGCACCTAAGGTGTCTGCAGCTGTAATGAGGAACAATTAACCATAAAGCGCCCTGTGAAAAATTTCCACCACGTCGGCTGGGGGAGAAAGGAGAGCTCGTGTCCAGAGAGGACAGTGTCCTCTGGAGAAGATGGAAAACCAGTGGTGGTGACAGCTGCAGATCCATGTAAATGTACTTCATGCCACCGACTGTACTTAAAACAGTGAAATTGTTATGTGTATGGTGCTGCCATTGAAGAAAGAGAAAGGACTCCTCTGTCCAGAGGCCCCGGGAGTGCCATTCATCTTCGTCCCTGCCCTGCCTGAGCACGCTTGCCCGCCTGTGAGAGAAGTGCCCAGACCTGGTGAAGTTGGCTCACCACTGGAGCTGCGACAGAGCTGCGGCTGGGCTGGGAAGCTAGAATTTTAGGCGGTAACAAGTAAAGAGCAAAACGCCAGGACGGAACTTAAACGTGGATAATTCATGGATTGCACTGTGCCCGCCCCCACAAAACGTGTCCTGACCCGCTCCTGCACCGGGGAATGTGGCCGTATGGTTTTGGTCAGCTGATGAGACACAGTTAGCTAAGATGAGGGCCTCCTGGGGGAGGAGTCTGGTTCCACTATGTCCTCGCAAGCAGGGGCAGACAGAAGGTGCGTGTGAAGAGGACGCCAGGCCGGAGGCAGGCGAGGATGAGGCAGCAGAGCGCGGGACGCCGGGGCGACCGGCCAACGTCAGTTGCTGGGAAGACGCCACGAAGGGCTCTCCCTTCAGGTTTCAGAGGAAAAGGCCCTCGACTGGGACTTGTGGCCTCCAGACCCGAGGCTACACTTCAGTTGTTGAAAGCCACGCAGGCTGTGGTGTTTTGCTACGGCAGCCCCGGGAACCGTCGTAGCCAGAAAGGCAAGAGCTGGGTCGGGGCAGGGGTCATCTCCCCGGTCTCAGGAAAACACGCTTGAGAAGCCGCTTCCCAGACGCACCTGGCGTTGCCCCACCCTGCACAGCTGTCGGCAGCCGCCTTTCCTCTCCCGGGGAAGGTTACCTGGAACAGAACAAACTTGGCTCCTATGTTCTGCTCGCCCAGGTGCATCTTGGCTTGACGGAAAAGGATGGCCAGGCACCAAAGAGCCAGTAGGGTGGACACACCAAGGACAGTGTTGATCCACAGAGCCGTGCTCGTCTCTGAAATCTGGTGACAGGCCAGAAAGCAATCAGAGTGGGAGGCCAAGCCTTTTCTCCTGATTTCTCCTCTGCCTGGTGACCGAAGCCTTGGCCTCTTCTAATCTCCTCCCTCCCCTCTGGAGTCCCCGAGCCTCCCCTTCTCTGCAGCCACCTGTCCCTCGGGCCATCCTGTGGGGTCCTGTTTCTGAGGCCTTAAGCCCTCTGCTCCAGGCCTGGCTTACGTCTGCTGGGTCATAGATGCCATCAGGGATGAGGAACAGGCCCACCAGGCCCAGCGCGATCCTGAAAAAGGCATACTGGAACGGGCCCAGCATCAGCAGCTTGAGCTTCTTCCTGAGAGAGGAGGGTTGGGAATATGGAGCCACTGAGAAGACCTCAGCTCCCTCATGACTCTGGGTGTAGCTGCCAACAAAGACACTAAAAGGGTTCAGTGGGAGAACCTGGAGGCTAGAGCACTGGGAGCGTCTTCCCCTCCCACTCCTGTCCAGACCAGAGTGCTGCTTCTTGAGCAGGAGCTGTTGGAGGGCCGGCCCACCCTCATTCGCCAGAGGGCAAGGGAATGGCATGAAGTCTGGCTTGTTCTGTGTGGCTCAGGCCCGTAGGGAGCGTGGACTGAAGTGATGGGGCTTTGGAGTTCTCCCTCCTCTGCTTCCCGCCCCTGGGGCAGGTCCCTTATGTCTTCTTCAAAAGGCTTGACACGGGACTGAGGCTCTTGAGAGGAAGAAGCTAACCTGTCCGTCCAGGGGGCCTGTCCCTTCAGCCTTACCTGGTCAGCATGAGCGGGGGGCAGCAGAGGCAGCAGCAGCAGCAGGGACCTGTGTGGATCCTCAATGGGATGTCCTTCAGTGTCCTCATGACTGCCTCCTTCCCACCAAAGCCTTCCACCATGACCAGCATCAGCAGGTAGAAGAAGGCGGCATAAAACCTGGGAGGGGGAAGCAGCGGCCGGCTGAGGGGACACACCTTTGCTGCCAAAGATAAAGAGAGCACAGCGGAGCAGGAGAGGTGGGGCTGGCAGGGGCTATCAAAGCAGGGACTAGGCATTCTGGATGTGTGGCCCAGGAGGAAGGAGAGTGCCCGGGCCGGGTCCTGGAAGAGGGGAATTTAGTGGGAACAAAGTGAGTGAGGACTGTGACAGAAAGAAACAATCAGAAATTCAGGAGCCCCGGATTAGCACCGGTCGGGAAGGGCTAGTTAGACCCGTGATCAGAGACTTGCAGGGGTTGATGGAAGAGATGGGGTTAAAAGAAGACAGACCCTGGAGTCCCGAGTGAGTGGGAGCAGAAACGGGGCCCCAGGAGGAGAACCAGCGCAGCGCTGGGTGGGGCAGCACACTCACGAGACGATGGCCATTTCCACGAGCATGAGGGAGCGAGGAATCCAGAGCCCAAAGCAGCAGAGCACAGACACCACCTGCGTGGAGGGAAGAAGCAGCTGGCTGGGCCAGGAGAGACGGTGCCCACCCCTGGAACCGGCCAGGGCACAAAGAAGCAAACCTGAACATTAGAGGTGACTTAAAAGCGACCAACGAATTTAATCAATTCTGTAAATGAAGTTCCTGCTATTTCTAGGGTTAGAAACAACACGTCTGCCTCCGACCATCTCATCCGAGACCCCTGGGGCAGGAGTCAGTAAGTTCACGGAGTGAATGGGTCAAGGTCCAACCCTTCTGTGTCATCATCCCATAGCATCAGGGCACCGTTGATGATTTGAGGGGGTCCAGGCAGATGTCACCTGACAAGACAGGGCCTCATGGGTTCTGTTCTCCGCCCAGACACACAACACTCACCACCAGAACTCAAGCACCATCTTGGGACTGGGGAGCCCGCCAAAGGCTGCGGGACTGAGTTGAAAAGGTGTACGACGCAAGGGAAGAGCTGGGTATGACCCTGTGGGGAAAATTCTTTCCCTTCTATGTTGAGGATCCACTGCGACTGCACAGGAAGGAGGCTTGCTTTTAACAGCAGTGCCGTGGACGGGGCTTGGGAGCGGGCTGCCGCTGGGCTGAGCAGAGTCCCCAGCTGTCCCTGCCTTTTGTCCTTTCCGAGCAGAGGGTCCTGAGAGCAAACACATCGGGTCATAAGCCCCCATATAAGGTGGCTGACTTGATCGCTGAGTCTAGAGGAATTCTCGGATGGTCCCGCCGGCTCTCCAGTCCCTCACCGTGGGCGCCGAGCTGCTCCAGAGCAGGGTCCTCCTCTTGATGGGACAGCGGGTGTTCTTGTACAGGTAGACCGCATCCTCCGCGTAGATGACGACCGAGCCCAGGGAAAGCAAGGTCATGGTGACTGTCAGGGCAATATCCACAGGGCCCAGTGCTAGAGGACAAAGAGGGTAGACTCCAGTGAGCCGAGACAGGACTGCGGGAGAGGCGACGTCCTCACCTGCATAGCAGCCGTTCTACCATGTCTCGAATTCTCCAGTCTGGGCTCCTGTCGACACAGAGCACTGTCACACTATGTATTTCTGAACATGTGATTCCTCCAAGCAGCGATTAGTTTTGAACGAGGGTTCCGCGTCTCAGCCCGACCCTCGCTTTTCTTTCCTGGGGGCAGACCTCTCCTTTCCGTCTCCCGACTGCCTGGACGAGGGAAGCGGGGGAAGCGGGTCCGAGTCGGGTCCACTGTCCCGCTGCGTTGGGAGTGAAGTGGCAGGAAGCTGATGGCTGCCCTGCCCTTTGTCCTGGTGACGGAGGGCAGCTCGGTCAGCGAGAGGTCAGAAGGGAAACCAAACCAGGGAAGGAGACCAGAGCAAACACTTGTGCTGTCATCTGGGTCAGTCATACCTGGTGCCACTACAAGGAGCAGACAAGACAAAGTCAAAAAGAAGTCAGTCAACAGCACCATGGCCGCGCCCTGGTGGAGCAGTGGCTGGGTCAGTCATCTCCAAATGAGCGCAGGCCACATACCCCTGGGTTCGAGTCCTGGGTGAGGAGGACATAACCTGTGTGAACAACTAAATAAACTACAATATAATGGCGCTTCTGCTCTCTCATCCTGCCTGCCTACTTGCCTTCCTTCTTGCCTGGGCCTTCGGGGGCCGTGGGGATACCACATGGATCCTGGCTGCTCGCACTTCAGGGTCCACATCTCTCTGTTTGCTTTATCCCAGGCAGGTTCTGGACTTCTGAGCACAGTTAGGTCTAACGACCAGCCCAGAGGACCTGCCCCAGGGGAGGTGGTGCTTGGAGTCCCACTTTCAAACCGACATCTGAAGTGCGCGGGAACTGCCTCCTCTCGCATGGCAGGCGCTAGACGGCACGTGCTGCCGTCCCTTCCTCCACCCGCCTCCACGGTCGTCAGATCGCAGCCCAAGGCCTATCCTTGCTGTAACTCCAGCTCTCTTGCCTCTCTCTCCAGGACCTCCCCAGATACTGCACCAGTACACCCTCCCTGCAAGTTTGGAATCTTAAAGATGTTGCAGGTCTTTATTCGAAGGAGACCGCTGTTTCCGCCTTGAAACTTTGTAAAGGAAAGGAGCAGCAGGAATGAAGATGAGCAGAGGCAGGCAGGCAGGAAAACGGGAAGAAGCACTTTATTTTATTTAGTTGTTCATCTTGGGTGTTGACATTACCCTTAGACAGGCCTTTGGGGACTCAGCTCCAGCATCAAGGGAAACAGAAGAAAATAAACAACTGGGACTACATCAAACTCAGGAGCTTCTTCGCAACAAAAGAAAACATCACCAAAACTAAAAGGCAAACTACTAACTGGGAGAAGACATTTGTATTTGATTTTGCTGACAAGGGCTTAATATCCAAAATATAAAAAGAACTCATAAAACTCAACAGCAGAAGCACAGGCAATCCGATCAAAACATGGGAGGAGGAAGTGGAGAGACATTTTTGCGAAGAGGAGATACAGATGGCAACAGGCACTGAAAAGGTAGTCCTCCTCCCAGGCTCTCAGTAGAAAGCAAATCAAAATGACAATGAGATACCACCTTAAACCTGAGAAACTAGCTGTTATCCAAGAGTCTGGAAACAGCAAATGCTGGCGGGGATGTGAAGAAAAGGGAACACTTTTGCACTGTTGGTGTGAATGCAACCTCTATGGAAAACAGTATGCAGATTCCTCAAAAAGCTGAAGATGGAAATTCCATCTGATCCCGCCATCCCACTTTTGAGCATCTACCCAAAAGATACAAAAACACTCATTTACAGAAATGTATGCACCCCCATGTTTATTGCAGCCCTATTCACAACAGCTAAGAACTGGAAGCTACCTATGTGCTCAATGTCAGGTGAATGGATCAAGAAGATGTGGTCCATATACACAATGGACACTACACAGCCCTTAGAAGAGATGAAACCCTGTCATTTGAGTCAACATGGATGGAACTAGAGGGGATGATGCTAAGTGAAACAAGTCAGAAGAAGAAAGATAGATACCAGATGACCTCATTCACAGGTGGAATGTGAACAGACAAAACAAAGGAACAGAAGGAACAAAACCAACCCTTGGACACTTTCAATAGAACTGAGGTGACCATTAGGGAATGGGATGGTGGGGGACGGGGACAAGTGGTGGTGGAGTCCACTAGACAATGGTGAAGGACACTTGGTGATTGGGTAGAGGGCAGGGCATGTTGACATATATCTGAGGAATGGGGAAACTCTACATATGGGGAACATACACATATGAGTTTATCTTAATTTGTAAAACAAAGTTACTATAATAAAAAAAATTGGAAAAGATAATAGAAAGTATGGCGTGCCCTGATGGAGCAGCGGTTAGGCCAACGGCCTCCAAAGGAGCACAGTCCACACACATCCCAGGGACCTGGGTTCGTATCCCAGGGCCATGCAGACCAACCAATGTGAACAACTAAATAAAAATAAAACAAATGCTTCTTCCTAAAAAAAAAAAAAAAAAATGATAATAGGACCTAGATAGTTACTTCATAAAATCTCTCCAAAAGTTTAAGAAGCATAGAAAGGTATTAAATATCAAATGTAAATTATAACCAGAGGTGCCATTTCGTACACACCAGAAGGGTTAAAATGAAAACGATGGCTAATCCACATGCTCGTGAGGCTGAGGGACAACTGAACCTTCACACACTTTTGCTGGGAACGGTGCATCCACTTTGGAAAAGTTTGGGTAGTGTCTGTTAGAGCTAAGCACACATCCACCCTGTTCCACTCCTGGATACACAGTCAGTAGAAGGGAGGTCTGATAATCACCCGACGATGCTCAGAGCGGCACTATGCATAATGGCCCCAGATGGAAACAGCCTGCATGTTCTTCAACACGACAGGAATTGTGATATATTTCCGCAATGGAATATCGCTCTGCAATTAAAAACAAAGATCTGTAGGGGTGCTAGAGCTTAGAATAGTGGTCTTTGAAGAAATATTAACTAAGGGGGAGGCAACAGACTCCACTGGAGGTAGACACGTTGTTCTCTTGGTTGGCGTGGTAATTGCATGGACATCCACCGAGGTAAGAATCAATCAAGCTCTCTGCCCTTACATATGCAATTCATACCTAAAACCCCACAAACCTTATGTGAACAGAGAAGAGTGCAAATGAGCCCAGTGAACTTACAGTCATGTTTCAAGAATGTGTTCGGGGAAAGAAGTTTAGAAAAGAGTAAGTCACTAATACCTTGACCTTGTAAAATGGAAAAGCAAGCAGTACTGTTTAGAGTTGGCATATAAAGCTATGAAGATAACCAACTGAAAATACCGACATAATGATGTGGAGAGAAAAACACGTCTGGCGCTAAGTGAACGAAACCCTCATCTATCAAAGAGGCGGTCGTTGATCACGTCCGAAGTCGGCACCCCAGCTAATAATGGTATTTGCATATTTCATGATTTGAAGGTAACTATAGGAATAACCATCAGCTAAAAAAAAGGGGGAAGAAGATTAGAAATGAAAATGGATAGGGTGGGAACTGATTTTCATTAGCCCTTTTGTATTTGAATATTTTTTTAAGAGAGGAAGGGAGGGAAGGGAGAGGTGGAAGAAGCATTTAAGGAAGGAACAAGAGAAAGAAAGGTTTTCATTTAGTTGTTCATCTTGGTTTTTCACCCCGACCCCCAGGTCTCAAACCTGGGTCTTTTTTGGTCTGTGTGTGGTCTGCACACCAGCGTCTCAGTCACCTGAGCCACAAGGGGTGGCCCTATTTGCATTTTTAGCCATATTTATTATTTTGATAAAATAAAAACATTATAAAAATCACTGCATGGAAAACTGCCTAGAAATACTAAAAATAAAACATTAGCAATGCTGTCTTTGGGCAGGAGCTGTGGGTAGTTTTGTCTTCTATCTTTTCCAATAAGTCGATAAAGAATATGTATTTTAGGTCCAAAAATATTTTAAGGACACATTTGGCCAAATATATAACATGAAGAAATCCTCATAAAAATAGGGCATAAAATTATAGATGTAGTGTGATTCTATTCATGTTAAATAAAAGGATAGAAAAGGGCAGTTGACCCATGACATCGGCAGTGTGTCTCTGAATGGTGGAACGATAGATGATTTTTCCTCTTTGTACATTTCTGTATTTCCGTATTTACCAGACTTCTTTTTACAGTAGAAATATTTAAGTCAAAACAAAATTACCGATAAAAGATAAAGTCCAGATAGGAAGACACCAAAACCAATTCAGTGATTTCTAAAAACCAATGTTCCATCATTGGGAGGACATCTGACACCCCCACACCTTTTAGCTCCTGTCCTTATCAGTTTAACACACCCATTCACCTGCCACCAAGGCCAGTCCCTTTACCATCCTCACTGTCCTCGACTGCACCTTCCTCTGAAACATCTCCCTCGCCTGGCCTCCCAGGATCACACCCTGGTCCCACTCCTGACCTCTGAACCTTGGCCTCCGCTAGGGTTTCCTCATGGTCTCCAAGCTCCATTGCTGCAACTCAGCTCTTCTGTTGATGGAGGCTTAGGATTCGCCTACCACTCCAGCACCCGGGTGTGAACTGTCCTCCTCAAGACCTTGAACTTGGCCTCTATCTGCTCAGCTTTTCTCCACATGCTCCCCGTGGCTCCTTTTCACCAGAGCACTCCTTCAAAAGCAGTCACCAGCCTTCCCCGCACCCCACCCTCACCCATTTCCTCCCAGCTGCTCCAGCAGGAGGATTTTGCCTATTTATTCTTACTCAAGTAGTGGAAGGTCACCTGAGCCCTGGGAAGGCAGGCGTTTTGTCAGGCTTCCTCTCTGTTCCATCCGCAAGCACTGGGAACAGTAACTGTCTTTACTGTCTGTTGAATAAAGGAGTAACCCTTGAGAATTCCTCCTGCTATCTCTACTTTATGGGTTTTTTCCGGAAATGAGGCTTGCCAAGGTCACACAGCCTCCAAGAGAAGGAGCTGGGATTTCGGCTTTCCTGCTGATAAGCCTACACGGTTAATCATTATACACACCGGCTCTTGGAGTGTGTTCGGGTAGATGGGGGGCAGAGTGTGGAGCGACACACGACACACGCCATCAGATGCAGCCCTGATGGTTGTTTATATCTGTGAAGTGCGGTGGGGCGTTCCTACAGCTGCAGCAATGCCCTTGTCGCTTCTCGTGACTGCTGGCTCTCGTCTCCATTTCTCATACCTGCAGTACCTAGAGGCCCTGGTGTCCATTTCCACAGGCCACAGCTAAGAAAGGCAGACAAGCTCCTTAGGGTCTACAGCCTGACACCACTGCGCTCCATCTCCTTTATCTTCTTAAAAGATTGTCCCCACCCTTAGTTTTCTGCATCTTGATAGATACTGTGGGACAAAAGTGTTCTTTGGTTGAAGGATTTTTGGCGATACTTTAAGCAAAGTTAAGGCTGAGTCTTTGCTGCGGAGCACACTGAAGTTTTAAAACTGACTTACGGGTGCCCCCTGGTGGAGCATCTGTTAGACATGCTGCCTCCGACTAAGCGTAGTCCACATACATCCCAAGACCCCACGGGAGAAAAACCAAGACAGACAACTAAATTAAAAGAAAGAAAATGCTTCTTCCTCCTCTCTCTTCCTGCCTACTTGCCTACCCTCCTCCATTCCTGCCTACACCTTTCCTTAAAAAAACAAATCTGATTTACCTGATTAATTTCTAAAAGGAGGTTATAGAATACAGTTTTACAAAACTTCTTTTTTGATGGATGCTGTTTTCATGAAGTACTCCTGGGCATGTGTATGCTGAGGAACACGCTTTGGGAAGGTGCTTATCTAATTGATCATTGCGAATACAATTCTTTTTACCTTTAGCAACTAGCAAATTTCACACTGTTTCTGAAACTGTGAGGATCATTTTTTAAACAGTGAAAACAATTTAAGAACGCTGAAATTTTGAATGAAGATTATTCTGCCTCATCCTAGCTCATTTCTCACCAAAAATTATTTTCATTTTGTACGTGTTTATCTGCATAGAGGTTAAGAGCATAGATTCTGGAGTAAGAGACAGTTGAGTTCAAAGCAAATGTCCACTTATCTGGTGCTATGATCTCAGACAGGTTACTTATCCCCTCATTAAAGCTCTCAGCACTGCACTTGGTATGTAGTATTTGCTCAATAAAAGTAGCATTAAACAAATCCTGGTTAAAGTTCATACACTTTCTATGACTGCAATCATACTGTAAAATCTTGTCTGTTTATTTTTATCTCACATTTCATCACGACCTTTCAACAATTTTTTAAACTATAGATTATTTACCAAAAAAAGGAAATAATAGAGCAAACATTACCCATAACCCTTTGCTTCACAATTATTTTTAGAAAAGCGAAACATTATAGATGTATCTGAAGGCCCCGTACACATACCTCCCTATGCCTTTCCCTTCCCGACCCCACCTCTCGGTTAAGTACAGCCCTGACGTTGGTCACTTTCCCACTGATGTTTTCGCTTTCACCACATATGTCCATACACAGGATGCAACGTTAGATTTGCATTTAAATAAATCTATCACATGGCCTCTCTTGCAAAATACTTTCTCCACCCAGCATTGTTTTAATGATTTTTATTATTTTCATCATGACCTATGATGCAGCCAGCACTGTGGACAAGTCTCGCACATGTAAGACTGTCCCTCCAGGGCGCAGGCCTAGAATTAGAATTACTGGGTTGCAGGAAATGAATCTTCACTGTTAGAGGCACCTGCTCTCCAAAGGCGTTTGCCAGTGCGAACCCCCACCAGCAATCTAGGGGAACTGACAGTTCACCTCGAATTCACCCTCACTTGGGATTATCAGGCTCTTAAATTTTCCCTGTAAGGTAGTAGGCAGGTACGACCTGGTGGAGCAGCGTTGGACATGGTCCACATACATCACAAGGTCCTGGGTTAGGGTCCCGGAGCTGGCAGGAACAGCCATGATGAACAAGTCAATTAAAATAAATAACCTATTTCTTCCTCCTCTCTCTTCCTGCCTGCCTGCCTCTGCTTCATTCCTGCCTGTGCCTTTCCTTTAAAAAAAAAAAAAAAAAAAAAGAAAGCGAAATGACATTTCATTGTTTAATTCTAATTTCCCTTATTCCTAACAAAATAATCCTTTTGTATATTTATCAACCATGTAGGTTTCCTGTTCTATGAATTACCTGTTCATATATTTTACTCAATTTATTGTAGATAATATATTTTTTTAAAGGAACGACGCAGAATGGAAGAGAGAAGAGGAAGACGTATCCTATTCTTTTTATTTAGTTGCTCACATTGGCTGGCAAACCCAGGTCCTTGGGAAGTAAGTGGACTGTGTGCCTTCTGAAGGGGCTGAGCAAGCACTACTCTTCCAGGGTGCACCAGATAATTTTTCTTTTACTGACTACTTAGCCTTTGTCGGTTAGAAGCTTAAAAATGTCTTCTTCCAGTCTTTGGTTTGACATTTAATATCGTTTTTAGGGTTTTTAGTGAGACAAAATTTTTTTTCTTTACGTAGTCAATCTTCTCCATCATTTCTTGTGTTTTATTTTTTAAAAATCTACTCCCAATTATAGAGATCTTTCCATATTTTCTTTTGCAAAATTGTTTGCACTGTACATCTCGGTATTCAGTCTGTCTGGATAAAGTTATGTTGGAGCACTTTTATGTTTATTTATTCACCACAGGGACAGGCACTTGCCCAGTGTCATTTCTGGAAGGGGCCGTCTTGGTCCCCTGGACTGTCGGTATCCTTTCAGAGAGCAAGTCTCCCGTCTCCTGGGTCTGTTTCTCAGCTCATTTCCATGTTTCCATTTGTCAGCCCCTGGCAGTTATTCCCCATTGCTTTACTCACTAATCTTGTTATAAGCTTACTCTCTGGTCAGGGAGCCACCCTCCTCCTGCTCTTCAAAATTGTCTTGGCTGCTCTTGGCCCCTCAGTCTTCCTGAGAAGTGTGGACCCGCCCATTAAGGGCAGTCCTGCAGGGGTGTCCTGTCACAGGCATTTCAGAAACAGATGACTGAAAGGTCCACAGTTCTTCCAGAAGACTCTTTTATAATGGCACCTGAGGAGCTCCAGAGTTTACACGTGAAAGGGGAAAGGTTTCCCTCATGGTCCAATGACAGGCTCCTCGTCCCGACTATTTCTGTCATTGTCATCACCACAGTCCAGATCCCCAGTCATTGTTAGTGTCCCTTTTTCCTTCAGTTACCACCTCTAGAGACTCACCAGATGGCTCTGTCTTTGGACTGTCTGTGTTCCCAGCCCTCCCCTTCCCATCCCTGGCACTGCCCTGGCTCAGACTCTGTCCTTCATGCTGGGATGGGGTGATGACTCAGTTTACACCCCTGCTTCGCAGGTGCTTCTTCTGGGAAGTCCACCCTGATTACTGATTAACGGCCCCAAAGCACCATCCAGCCCCTGCAGGATAAAGTACGGCTCCTCTGCCTGACATCCACAGGCCCCACCTTACCTGCCCAGTCCTCCCAGGTGCCCGCTGTGCCCCACCAGTAAACGTAGGTCTTGCAGAGCTAGCCCTTCAGTGTCTGGGGAGCCTGCCTCCTGCTCTCCACTCTCCATCACCACCCACGCCAACAGCTCCGCTGGGCGCAAGGCAGCACCCAGCTCCCAGACCTGGACCATTCCCACCACGCGCGGCAGGGTCTCGCCCTCTCAGCCCCAGCCACGCTCCGGCTGTGTGACTGCGTGATGCTGCGTGCGTGCCTGGCCTCTCCCCACAGGATGCCAGTCGCACCCTCTAGTTGACGTCACTAAAACTGTCCCTAGAAATTGCCAAAAGTGCCTTGGGTCGACAGCCACCAGTGTAAGCAGAGATGGCAGCAGCGGCGCTCTGAACACAGGCTCTGCAGCAGGTGTAGACGCTGCTGCATTGGCACAAACCCGGGGCAGCCACAAGGCTCTTGGGACACTGACAGAAGACCTTCGCTCTGGTCAGCTTGTGAAACGAGGTTAAACATTGTCCATGGTCAGGCCCGTGGCTGCTTCCAAAGGTAATGACCACATCGCCCTTGTGCAGAGAGCATTTACTCCCTGGGGTGACATCCAGGAACACAAGATAAAATGGTAACAGGAGCCACAGTTACTACCAAGAGACCATGGTCATTTGATTGTCAGCTGTCTAGGGGATAAACTGAGTCCCATCCTCTGCCTTTCCCTTTCGAAAGCCATTCGGGAAGAGGATCTAGTTGACCAGCCTGGCCAGAACACAACCACCCTCTCCAGGTCTTTCCCAAGGCGGCGGTGGCATTCTGGGCATCCTGTGGGGTTGACCGCGGGGGCGCCATCTTGAGTCCCTCAGTGGCAGAGTCTGAGGAACGCTCGGCCACAGAGTCCCAGTCAAGGGACTTATCGGTTAGATGTGTGGGAGGTCTGTCTCCAGGCCCGTGGTCAGGCCCTCTTTTGGCCTGTTGTCTCCTCGAGGACTTGCTGTGACAAGCACTGGGCCCTCGTCCTCCCGCACTCAACAGACTGACCACACTGTCCTAACTCCCTGCTGTGGGGTGGGGGCTCGTCTCCTCATTCACGTCCCTCTGGGGAGACCCTGACTCACCTCTCAGGAGCTGGGCTGCAGAGGGCGGGTGAGAGAAGCAGTCAGAAGGGATGTCGTAGGTGGTTTTCAGAATCTCCAGGAGATCTGCTGTGTACCTGGGGGACACCAGCTGGTTTCAGAATTTGGGACATGGGAAGGCGGAGGGTACCAGAAGGGACATCAATGGCTTAAACACTCTCTCAAACACTCCTGGACTGGGCAGGCTTGTCCACTCCCCTGCCCAGAGGGGATGGAGAAGTGGTATCCAGTGCAGCCCGGGGCTGACTGGGGAGCAAGAGCAGGGCTCCCAAGGAGAGAGTGGGCCCTCTGCCAGACATGGGTCCCTGCTGGTGCCACCCCTGTGCATGCCTCCAGCCTGCTTTCCTCCCCTGGGGGACAACCAGACCATTACCAGTTTGGCCTCTTTGTGAATCCTGGGAGGCAGGGAGGGAGGGAGGTCAGGAGATCAGGAGGTCAGGAGGGAGGGTCAGGTCAGAGAGACAGGGGCCACCGCTGCTTGACACCTCACTCCTGGCTCAGGGCTTGCTGCCATCACTCACCTGGGGTCCAGCTTTATCTGCGTCCGGTCTGGCTCCATGTCTTCTCCCTCCAAGCTCTCCCCAGGCACTTAGGGGCAAGGAGGGGCAGGCAGTTGGGTGCCCTGCTGCCTGGTGGCCTTTCCTAGAGGACCCCGTCACAGGCAGGTGGAATGGCTGGGTCTTCCCCTGTGGTTATGCCCCTCCACCGGCCTCTTAATCGAGTCTCAGAGTTCATCCCAGAGGAATTTGATCCTCTTAGCTGGCTGATTTCCCTGCTTCCTGGCTCCTCCCATCCCTGGGTGCGGTCCCTCCCTCCTTCGTCCCACAATTGCCTTTGTCTCCCCTTGTCAGAGGCGACCCCAGCCTATATCCCCGGGCCCCTACCCCAAGGAAGCTTCCAGGCTGTAGAAGGGACAGTAGCCTGGAAGGCTCCTCTCTATCCTCCTCCAAACACCCACGGTGGGCAGCTTCTCCCCACACCTGCCTGAAACTGATTCTGGCCCCTGGAGATGGCAGCGTTGGCAGTGAGGCCATGACTGCGTTAGTGCAGTTGACTTGGTACCTGGAAGGGACAAGCAGCTGGAAAAGCCAGATGAGACCCCTGCAGAAAATGGGGGGCTGCTTTCATGAAGCAAGTCGCTTAGTACGATTTCTGAGCAGTCTGATGGGTTTTGGAAAATGGTGCCAAATTATACACTTTTTTTTAAGAAGGCTTATTGTGACCCCCAGACCTCGTGGGACTGCTCTGAGGTGTGCTAGACTCCGCTAGGCCACCAGGGCGCACCCCCAAATTATTCACTTTTGGAACTGTTTTATTGGGGGGTGATTTTTCTTCTCTCTCTAAGTAGATTTAGACCTCCTTGAGGTCCCATAGGACAGCCCCGGATTCCCGGCACGGGGCCTGACAGCCACTCTCTGCTGCCCGGAAGCTCACGATGGATAAAATCATAAAATCACGGCTGCAAGAAATGCAGTCTGTTTCGTATCTCACTTCAGCCCGACAAGTATTCTCTGGCTTCCCATTTTACAAGACAAGGAAACAGGCTCGGAGAGGCACCAGGTTGAAGGGAAAGCTATGGAGGTGTGGGGAGAGGAAAGGGGGATCTGAGTTAGGGGCTCTGCTGAGGTTCAGGTGGAATTTTCTTTGTCTTTTAACTGATTATATTGAAGGAACATCGCACATTATACAGGTTTAAGGTCTGTATCGTTGCATAGGAAGTACTAGATGATGCATTAAGTCGGGTGGAGATTTGTGATGTCAGGTGAAGGCCCATGGCAGGGCCGAGAGTGAATTCTAGGAAGGCGGGGAGTAGCCGTCAGAGGAAGCACTGACTGACATGCTACCCAAAGGACTCCTCCTGTCCCCAAACACTGGCAAACCCTTTGGGAGAGAACCCAAGGGGCTAGCAGAGTCCTCTCCCTCTTCTACCCGCCTCCTGAAACTCAGGTCTTGGCATAGCTACCAGAGTTTCAGGGTCCCGGTGACCACCTAAGGAAGACAGTGTCACTGACCCCGAGGGTCATTGGCCTCAACCTGCCCTGACAAAGGCAGGGCTGACTCAGCTTCCTCAAGGCATTTTGATAGGAATGCTCCCCGGTCATTCATCTCTAGCCAGTGGAGAGGCCTGGAGCTTTATTGCCCCAAACCCTGGACTTTAGACTTCACTGGGGCAGATAACCAGGTGCCGGGATCTTCTCCGAAAGTGTTCAGGACAAAAGTGAGGAGGGAGAAGAGCGTCAGAGAGCAGGAGGGAGTCAGGAACAAGGCGCGCAGGTTGTCCAGGGCCAGAGGAGGATTCCTGGGCTGGGTCATGGTGCTGGGAGGAAGGGCAGAGTTGGTGAGCGAGGCGGCTTAGCTCCGACGGAGGACTGTTGCCCCAGAGTTCCTGAGTGGCTTTCTGCTGTCCAGGCTGACTCCAGGATGAGTCCAGAGCGATTCCAAATCAAGGCCAGCCCACCTCCCCGAGAGGAGAGGCCCTGGAGCAGCCCATCACATTCTTCCTTGGCTAATTCAAACATGCAAGAATGATGCATTTTAATTTCTTTTGCTTCATTCCCTCCCCTAGTCCCCAACTTGGACAATAATGTGATAGGATGCCTGTCACTTCAGCTTTCACTCTTGCGGTATGAGGGTCATCTTTGAAAAACAAACATAAAAAAACAAACACATTTTATCATTTTTCCCCAGGGCTCCTCAATCATGGGATATTTAAAAGCCATTTTCTCTTTTAAGACACTTTTGTGGTTTCTGCTCTTTTTCTTTTTCAAAGGAAAGGTGCAGGCAGGAATGAAGGCAGTAGTCGGCAAGCAGGAAGGGAGAGAGAGGAGGAAGCAGCATTTTATTTTTATTTAGTTGGTCATCTGGGTTGTTTCCCGGCCCTGGTGTGGACCCAGGTCCTGGGATGCATGTGGATGTAACTTCGGCCAGAGGCAGATGACCAAACCACTCCTCTGTCGTGGCACAATTTAAATGTATTCTAGTGTCATTTCTATCAACATCATAAATTTCTGCTCCCTTTGCAATGTTTTCAGTTTCACTCTGCAGTAAGTTGGTTTTGTGTCCTTACCTGGCATCATTTTACTTTGCAGCTGAGACGGAAAAGAAATATGCTAGTTTTCAGGGAAGGTGAAGTCTGAGCGGAGCCTCATCGCTTATTCATTAGTGAATATATTTGCGTTATGATGTTTTTGTTTACTGCATAGCATCCTAACTTTAGGGATTCCAGTGACAACAATTAAGAATGCAAAAGACATCCCTGCCTCTGAAACAATACAAATCAAACTATGTGTATAATAAATGAATAAATGAATGAACTAAAAGCCCTCAGACTCTAGAGATTAGCATGCAGGATGCTATTAAGGAAGAATCTGGGCATCATCACCTGCAGCAGCTAAGGAAGCAGGACTGAGCAGGGGGAGAAGTCAACTCCAACCAGTCTCGGCAAACCTAAAGGTCACCTTGAACTGGGATGGCCCTTCGAAGTGGCCTGCACTGGGGCAAAGCATCTGGGCCTTTATATCCTCATGTTGATGGCTCCTTGGATAGCAGCCGCCCCTGGGAGGGGAGGGGATCTGGGGTGAGGCACTTTTCTTGGGAGAGTCAAGTTCCAAAGCTGTGGGAGGGCTTCAGCAGCACCCAGTAGCTGTGGGGTCAGCTCTTCATTCCTAGAGGAGGCAGGAGGTGCTGCCTGGCGCCACCCACAGACTCGTACACCTGAGGAATTTAGAATTTGTTATGAGGGAAAGGAAATCTGACTTGATTAATGATGCTTGGACGACTGATTGCAATTATGGGGAGAAAGTATACAATCAGACCTTTCTTTCTTACTCCTACCTTCATTTCAGATAGACTAAAGAATTAAATGAAAAAGAAAACAGAAAATAGTTAAATATTTATCAGATAGGAGATAGAAGTAAGGTAAGATGATGCTACGGAAATATACAGATACTTGATTACATAAAAGTCAGAAAAACTTTGCATTAAAAATTGTACACAGGCGCCCGCACCCCCCACCCCACCCCGCCCACCGCCCCGGTGGAGTGGTGTTAGGTCAATCGCCTTCAAAGGAGTACAGCCCACAAACCCCTGGGTTCAAGTCCCGGGTTTGAGGGACACAACCAGTGTGAACTATTAAATAAAAAATATAATCAAATGCTTCTTCTCTCTCTTCCTGCCTGCCTACTTGCTTTCATTCCTGCCTGCACCTTTCCTTAGAAAAGGAAGAAAATGGCACTCAAAATTAAAAGACAAACAACAGAATGGGGACATATTTGCAATAAACACAACCAAAGACTTTACTATAAAAGAGCTTCTGTAAATCAGAAAGAAAAACTGAACACTTGAATCAAAAGCACGAGGCATCATGCAGACATGCACTTTGGGGGCATTTTGAATGTGCATATCCCTCATCATACTCCCGTTCACTACGCTGTTAGTGAAAACAGAAGAAGAAGAAAGCACAGAGGATTAGCAAGGATGTGAAGAAACTGATGCGTTGGTGGTGGGACTCTAACGTGTAACTGCTGTGGATAAGAGGACAGAGGTTCCTCAAAACATTAAATGTTGGATTACAACAGGAGCCAGAAATTCTCCTGGTTACACATTTCCCCGAGCAAGCACTTGATAGATATTTGTACTCCATGTTCATAGCAACGAAAGGAAGAAACGAGCTAAATGTCCATCAACAGATGGTGGAACATCCATGTGACCCTATGCAAACAATGAAGTATCGTTTGGCCTCGAAAAGGGAGCACAGCACCCCAACATCTAGGATGGCTAAAGACGAGGATGAAATCTTGAGGGCGCGATACTACATGGAATGATTCAGACATGAAAGGACAGCTGTTGAAAAACTTCCCTTACGTGAGCTAACATAGTCAAATTCAGAGAGACAGAAACAGAGCAGGGGTGATAGCGTTGGCTGGTGGGGGGATTATGAGGTTATTTTTAATGAGTACAGTTTCCATTTGGATGATGCAAAAGTTCTGGAATGGATAGCAGCGAAGGCTGCACAAAATATAAATACACTTCATGCCACAGAACTGTACGCTGAAAAATGGTTAAAGTTGTCAGCTTTGTGTTCTGCATAGTTACCATAATCACAAGAAAAAAACATACCAACACATCCACATTGAAACATGACCAAGCAAAAGATGTAAATAGATAATAAAATAACTATATAAAAATGACCATAAGAAATTCAGATGTAAGTGAAAAGATTAAGTAACTTTTTTACTGCATCATGTTAAAAACAGACTATTATTCAAAGACCATTTTTCTCTTCTAAGCTACTAATTCTTTTATTTACATATTCCTTTAGGAAAATTCATTTGATACATTTCAGTAGGTAGGCTTTTTAAATGTGCATACATAGTTATATTAAATTTTGACAAATGAAAATAGTTAATGCTTTAAACTTTAGTATTTAAAATAGAACTTTATCAAATATATTGCAAGACACTATTTTTACTGCATTGATTTTAACCTCTTAATTTGAATATCCCAAAAGAAAAAAATATTTTTTATAGATAAGAAAATGTAAGTAACAATAATTGTGTGTTGAGGGACTTTTACTCTCTGTTTTCATGTATTTATATTTTTTTACCCTGACCCTGGGTCTCGAACCCGGGCCTGGAGGCCTTGTGTGGCCTGCACCTTATCCGCCTTAGACACACAAGCCACAGGGGTGAGCCAACTTTGTTTTCAATCAAGTGAATTTCATCAAAATGTTCCAGTTCAATAACCGTAATTCAATATCAAAGTTTTTAAAGCAAAGTAGGAATCTTGGAATTACATATTATCTCCATGTTGAAGAATAATATCATCACTGTGGGAATTAAAGTTTCCTTCAAAACAGTCCTTTGCCGCAGCCCGCAGGAGCTCTGAGCGTGTGTGGAGCTGCTGCATTTCAGCAGAGACTCCCCAGCCCAATGATGGTAGCAGCTTGCGGGTAACTGGTGGCACCTGGGCCACAGGCTTGTCCCCCATCTGCAAGAGAGGCTCTAAACGTGGGTACCTGGCATTTTCAACTCTAGCTGAGATGGAGAAATGGTCTTTGCCTTTCATCCAGACTTGGGGGGGGGGTGTCCCCCCCAACACAGGGCTCAGCTGCTCGTTGGCTAAATACACTGACTCCCTGTGATGGAAAACCCAGTTGTTTTCCCAGTTCCCAGTTCAAGCTGGGGCAGCGACTTGTCATTGTCACTGAGTTCGGTGTCACATATTGACTTGTCTGATGGGTCAAGGGGCACTCCAGTCAACATGTCTCGGTTCCAGTGTCTTTTCCCCTTTAGTGGGAAGGCAACAGGTCTTCTAGAAATCCTCAACCGACATCCACTTAGGTCTCAGTGACCTGAGCTATCTAGAAAAGAGGGGAGGTGGGAAATGATTGAGCTGCTCCCTCCCCCCAAGTGGAGGATTGTAATAACAGAAAAAAAAGGGTGGGGACACAGCGAGCCATGAGTCCATTTGCTTCCATGAGCCCTGGGCCTGACAGGGTGATCAGAGCCCCCTTCTCCCCTTGGGCTTTCTACAATCCTGTCGTCTCAAAGCCAAGTGTGCAGCCCCCAGCACGTGGTGGGGGGGGTTGCTGCTGGAAGACACAGTCCCCCCGCAATGACACAGTCATAGAATGTTCCAGACTCTATGATGTTACATGGAACTGTGCCCTTCCCAGAGTGCACTGCGGCTTCTAAAGCTATTCAGGTCATGGGTCCCATGGCGCCAGTAGGGAGGTGTGAGCCTGGTGGCTCTCCTCTCCCCTCAAGGTGTGGAAGGCCCAGCCCTGTGGCTTTTGGAGGAGCCCCAGCCCCCCGCAGGGGCTCCCCAATCCCAGACTCTCAGAGCCTGTTTGCTGCCTTCAATGTGATGCTGCTAGTCTTTCTCAACGGCCTCTTCTTTGCTTTCCCGTGAGTCCTGTGTGTTGACAGCTTTCCTGCAGACACAGAACCAGATGACAGCAGGGGGTGTGCAGAAGAGGGTCAGCGAAGGGAGGGTATTCTAGGCAGAGGCCCGAATGTGCACAGAGGCATGGGGTGCTCGGGGCACAGGGCAGGGGCGGGGGGAAGAGGGCTGCTAACACTGGCGACATTAGGCAGAGCTCTATGACGGACACTAGACTGGACAATGAGAGCAGGCTCTCATGCCTGTGGTTTCTGATCCGGCTGGAGTGGGTCCTGGGGCCTCAGGCCAGCACAGATGGGGGCTGAGTCCTGCTCTTATCTCAGGTGCCGGTGGCTGGCCCAGAATGGGGAGTGGGCCTTTCCTGTCACCACGGGCATTCTCTTTCTCCTCACCTTCTTCAGTCTCGTTTCACTCAACTTCTCCGACCCTGGCATCTTGCATCAAGGTGAGGCCCCCAAAAGCCACCCAGGGTGAAGATGGTGTCCACCGTGCCCCTCCCTCGCCCCTCTCCCTTCCTCAGTCTTCAGGTCAAACCGCCCCCCCCCCCCCCCATGTCTGGCCCCGCTTGCTTCTCACACACCATTTCCTAAGCACCAAAATGTGGAAAGAAGGAATTCTGGAGGCTTTCCAGCTGCTGGAGAGGGGAGGGCTGGAGAGGGCTGGGGAGGGAAGCCAGCTCTTCACAACCTTAGAGCTACTGAAGGCATCAGACACAGTTCCCAAGGCCTGGTGGAAACACCTTTCCTCCGTCAGCCTGCTCAGCGGCGGCCGGGATTCCCTGGCCTGTTCTGGAGCTCAGTGATGCTGTGGGGTGGCCCCCTGAGCCCCCAGGGACACGTGATGGAAGGGCCTCTCCTGCCGCCTGTCTTTCCATGCCAGGGTCCAACGAGCAGGACCCCAGAAAGGTGCAAGTGATGTGGGTGAACGACAGGGCCTTCCGCCTGCAGTGGTGTTCGAAGTGCTGCTTCCACCAGCCGCCCCGCACCTACCACTGCGACCGGTGTGACATCTGTGTGGAGGTGAGCGCCCCCTCTCCTGCTGCCCCCTGGGACCAGCGGTGGGTGTGAAATGGCTTCCTGGACACTCAACACCAGAGGGGGTGCTTTCCACTCCCGCAGGTGCCTGCACCTGTCCTTGGAGGTGGCTCTGGTCTGCCTAGGTGCTGACAGGCATGCCCACACCTCTCCCCCGCAGCTGGGCCGGAGGGAGATGCCAGAGGCCCGCGTGGGCCCTGAGTGCTGTCTCCTGTGAGCACAGCCTGCCAGGGTTGACAGGGGGGCCATCTCAGGGGTCCTTAGAGCCGGGGAGGCTGACCGGGCAGGGGTGTTACTGTTACTCTCATTGAAAGGGGAGAAAAGAGGCCCCGAAACAGCCCATGTCCTTCTCAAAGTGACACCCGAATATGTCCCACGGAAGGCCCGTAGGCCTGCTCTCCAAAGGCCCTGGTGAGCCCGAACCCCGGGAGTCAGCCCGTGGGACGTTAGGGCTCAGTTTTTCCGTTGGAGTCTGCCCGTGCACGAGGCCAACGGTCGGGCAGGCGCATGAAGCGCAGAAGCTGGTTCCCAGGCCCGCCCCGCCCCCGCAGGACTTCGATTTCCACTGCTCGTGGGTCAATAACTGCATCGGCCAGCGCAACCGGCGTGTCTTCCTGCTGCTCGCCCTGCTCCTGCTGCTCCACTCGGTCGCGCTGCTGAGCTCCTGCGCGCTGTACCTGGTGCGCACCAAAGGCTTGGCCATCTCCGTCACGAAAGTCACCGCGTATCCTCCGCCTGACGCTAAAGGCGGTGCCCGGCGGGGCGGGGCGGGGCGGGGCGGGGCGGGGCGGGGCGGGGCGGGGCGGGGCGGGGCGGGGCGCGGCGGGGCGCGGCGGGGCGGGGCGCGGCGGGGCGGGACCCGCCTGGAAGACTGTGTTCCTTAGCAACGCAGCATCCTGGTGGCAACCGCCTCCGCTCTCTCCATGTTGCCCATCATCCTGCTGCTGTGGACCCAGAGCGTATTCGTGAGCCTGGGCAAGCAAATCTACGAGGACCTCGAGGTAGGCGGGGCCGAGAGGGACGGGGTGTCATCTGGTGCCTCTGGGACCTCCTCTCTTTCTCCATGGCCCAGACCCCTGATGGCCTGACCTCCTGGGAAGGTGGGGCTCATTGCCCTTTAGATGAGGCTTAGCTCTGGGGGGGCCTGCTGTGTCCTGGGCGATTTTGAGCGAGGGCCAGAAAGGTAAGGCTACATCCTGCTTGTCTTGATGAGGACCCCAAAATGGAACAGCGCCCTCCTCTGAAGGAGACAGGGCTGTCTCCCGTGTGCAGCACAGACTCAGAGGGAATTGACAGGTGGGTGACGACGGTGGGTAGAGAAGGATGTGTCACTTAGTGGTTTGGGACAGGAGACAGAGGGACAGCTGGAGACAGAAGACAGAGGGAGTGTGTGTGTGTGTGTGTGTGTGTGTGTGTGTGTGATTTTACACACTAAAATTCACACTTTTTTAGCATATAGTTATGCGTTGCAACTATATCATAACCAAGACTCAGGACAGTTCCATCACCCCAACAATTCCTTGATGGCTTTTTGTAATCAGTTTCTTTCTCTTCTTTCAGCTCCTGGCAGCCATTCATCTGGTTTTCTTTCCTATTATCTTTCCTTTTCCAGAGTTTTGTATAAAAGAAATCAAAGCCTTTTGAGTCTGGCTTCTTTCAAAGTAGCACAAAGTATTTAAGATCCATCCATTTTGTTGCCATATCAGTAGCCTCTTCCTTTTTATTGCCGTGTAGTATTCCATGACCAGGACATTCCAGGGTGTGTTTATCCATTCACCAATGAAAGGATATGTGGGTGGTTTCCAGTTATTGGCAATTATAAAGTCACTATAAACATTGGTGTACAGGCATATGAATATATGTTTTCTCTTTCTGGTGGGTAAATACTTAGGAGTGGCGTTGCTGAATCATATGGCTACATATGGTACATCTAACTTTATAAGAAATAGTCAAATTGTTTTTCAAAATGACTGTAAAATGTTGCATTCCTCTAAGCAGTCTGTAGAATTCCAGCTGCTCTGCATCCTTATCTCATTTTGCATTTTTAGAGTTGTTTTGTTTCTAATATAAGCCATTTTAATAAATGCGTAGTGTTATCTCCTCGTGCTTTTATTTTGCATTTTCCTAATGTGGTGGGAATTCTCCAACTTTGTCCTTCTTCACTATTCTCTTGCTTAGCCTAGTTTTTTGACTTTCTAATACAGCTGTTAGAATCAAATTGTCAATATCTATAAAAATTTGCTGAGATTTTCATTGGGGTCACATTGAATCTACAGCTCAAGTTGGAAAACTGATATTTAACAATGTTGAGTTTTTGAATCTGTGAATGTTTTATATATGTGTGTATATATGTGCATATAAACATATAGATAGTCTTCAGTTTCTTTCATTAGTCTTTTTAGTTTTTGGTAGAAAAATCCTGCATATTTTGTGTTCTTTTTTTTTTTTCTATTTTTTTGCTATTCTAATTATTCAAAGTTTCATTAAGAATTCGTCTTGGATCTTCCGGTTTTGCTGGACTCACTTCTTGTTGCTTGTTTGTTGATTCTACACTGAAAATGTCATTTTTGAATAAGGACAGTTTCATTTCTTCCTTTCCAACATGTACAATTTGACTTCTTCTGTCCTTCAGGCACTGTCTGGCACCTCTGGTGATGGGATGGCTAGGACTGGTCGAAATGAACATATCTTGCTTTGGAATTTCTTAGGCAGTGGCTGTATGTTTAACTTTAAAGGAAATGATCAAATTGTTTTTCAAAAAGGCTGTAAAATTTTGCATTCCTCTAAGCACCCTGTAGAATTCGTCGTGCAGCCTTACTCATTTGGCATTTTCAGAGTGCCCAATTTCAGAGCTTGATTAAAGGCCACTAAAGATGACATGGAGGACCACACTGAGAGTGGGGCTGGTCTTGAGGTCCCCCGACAACCAAAAGGACAGAGGAGGCCCCCTGGCCCACCACCTTCCACTATTGCAGTCAACAGCTGGGTCTCGCCAGCCACTGGATCTGCTGGCCCGCCCAGTATTACTCTTCTGCTCAGCCCTTAGCACCAGCCCCGTGACCTGCATCAGTCCAGCCTCAGGCCAGCATTTTAGCCTCTCGGGCAGCATTCTCCCTTCCCACATTCTGTGGTTCTTCCAGCTGAGATCAAACCCAAGGCCTGCTCTCTGTTGCTCAGAATGGGGCCCTCCTTGCCCAAGGTCTCTAGCCTGAAGCACCTTAAGTAGCCTGCACTCTGACCCACCAGGCAGGGCTCTTTCCTATGATGTGCAGAATCCTTTCTGGCATTTTCCACACATCTCGGCGTCATGCCTTCCTACCTCTGTCCCCTGACCACAACTTCTTTGGGAACCTTTTGCTTCAGAGTGGACAGCAGAGGCTCTGGAGTCAGACCATGTCGATTCGAATCACGCTCCATGACATATCGGAAGGGCGAGGGACCTTGGGTGTGTTACTTAGCCCCTTGGTGCCTCGGTTTTCCTGTCTGTAAAAGAGGGGCAGAATGGGTTAATGTGTGTAAGACACATGGAACCATGGCTGGTGAAAATAAGAGTGCTAAACCTTGTTGTCCCCGCCTTCCTCCCCTCATCAGGACACTTGCCTCCCATCTCTCCCATCTGAAGAGCAAGTACTGCTCCTCTCTCCCTATTCATGGCCCTCCCGCCAGCAGGAATCTTTCTAGAAAGTTCTGCTCACAGGCACAGTTGCATCGCCACTCCCTCTCCAAGTGGCCAAAGCCAGGGGCCACTTGGAGAGGCCTCAGCCTCTCCTCAGCCCAGTCTCTCCCGTCTGCACACACACGGCAGGTCTGGCAGGTCTGGGACCAAGCGCCCCAGGCCTGTGCTCTGCTCCCGGGGCTCCTCTAGCATCTTGGCCTGGGCTGCCTCCCGCTTATCACTGCTCCCTGGAGAGGGCACCGTTCCCCAGCTGCCCTCACCACCTGGAAAGTCAAGGCTGCCTTTATTGTTGGTGGCGTGGTCTAGTCCCTAGCACTGTGCCTAGAGCATTGGTAAGGTTTCCATTTACTGTGGAGCCCGAGGATTCCATTCATGTCCGAGGGTCCTGGGGGAGGAAGGTACCTGACTTTATCAGTCACTTCTCATGAACTCGTTAATCGATGATGCGGAGCAATTTTTTTTAATAATCCATATACATCTAATAAAACACAATTTATTTCTCTAAATTAAAATCCTGATCATAAATTTGATCAAACACTTCTAACCCTATAATTAAAATTGAAATAGAATATTAGTTTCCCTTCAATACTTTAGACATAGGCAGAACTGAAAAAACCACAGTGGTTAGGGTTGCTTTTTGGCAACAATGGGACATTCTAGAATCTTTGACTCCCCCCACACTGCCCTGCATGGAGGCCTGGTCCCTTCTAGTGAGAATAGTGTTGAAGATCAAAGTGCTGGTGACAGGGGAATGGGGCTGAGGGGAGCTTGGTGGGGACAGAGATGGCATTTCTGGTGGTGACATTTTGCAGCTGCAGACTCTGGAAGTCCCATGAGTCTCAGCCCGTACTGGGGAGGCAGGAGGGGGCTCAGGAAGGAAGGCGGGCAAGTCAGTGGGCAGGTGGGTGAGGTGGTGGAGGAGGACCTGGTCAAGAGTGGCCCTGGGAAGAGGTGACCTTAGTCTTGGCCTCTACTGCACTCAATGCTCAGAACCCCAGCCCAGCATTCTCATGTCCACGTGGCTGCGGTTAGGGAAACACGATTGGCCCACACACAACTGCCCTTCCAGACTGGAAGTTCAGGGAAGGCCTGGGACTTAGGAAGCTGGGAGTGGGGATATAAAAAAGTGGGTGAGGGGGGAACCGTCTTTGGAGCAATTTAGCAGCCGAAGGTAGGCCTGAATGTACATCTGGAAGGAGGTGTTTGAAGGATATGTGACTGATGGAGACAGGGAGGGAGAGGACACTGCAAAAAGGGTTCAAATGGCAGCGGGTCCTTGAGAAGGTGTCCTGGAGAGCCCCACTCAAGTGCATGGGGCCTGCTTCTCTGCCCTTGAACCAGCTGCAGCATGGGGGTGCTGGCTGACTTGGGGAGGCGGGGAGTGCAGGATGGGGGACTGCTCACCCTGCTGGCTCTGAGCCCCTCTTCCCACCTCCTCCCTGCAGGAATACAACCCCTTTGACCAGGGCTGTGTCCGCAACTGGTACTTGACAATGTGTGCACCGCTTGGACCCAAGTGAGTTAGCAGTCCAGAGACCCCAGTAGTGGCCCCTGGGATTGCTGGGGTTAAGCTTGGCGTCTCCCTGGCCCCTTAGCTCAGCTCCCAGGCCCTTGCACCCTTTCTTGTTCCTTGGGGATGTCTCTAAGAGACTATGCCCACCCCCAGCCTTCCTTTCCTTAGCTGTGAGTTCCTGACCCTAGAGGGAGCTGTATCCCCAGGAGCCGGGCCCCAGCTCCCTGCATAGACCCTGGGCTGTGTTCCCCCAGCTGAGAGGTCAGGAGACCCTGGCATCTGGCCTCTGCTCCACAGGTACATGACTGAAGCTGTCCATCTGCAGAAAGTGGCAGGGCCCAACGGGGAGCCGGACTGGGTGTCTCTGCAGAGCCTGACTTCCCCGCCCGGCCCCACTGTACCCCAGTCCCCAGACTCTGCTGGGCCCGGACCTGGTCCCCAGCCACAATCTCTAGGTGTCTACAAACCATGGAAAGATGACGCAGCGCGTGGGGAAGGTGCAGCCCTCCAGGAGGTGAGGGGGCTGTGTGGGTTGGGAGAGGGGTGTCTGATGATTTGTACAGGTCGTGGGGGAAGCCGCCCGCGAAGGGC